>ML417314.1:0-34141 GCA_005239525.1 Nicotiana knightiana | reverse complement strand
GTCACTTTAATTGGAAAAACTCCCATATCCAACCCTGTGTAGGAAAAAGGAGGTGTGACAGTATGTATGAGCCTTGATATGTAACTCACTTTAAATTCATTTTATTTCTTGATCAGGTTTTAGTTTTCCATATTGTTACCCTTCTCAGGAAAAAAAGAAAAGAAGTTTTGAAGATTGTCACCGTTTCTGTGGTTATGTATGCTACTTCATGATGGGGACTGAAGATACAACACTGCTTTGTTACTGTCATTGGGGAAGAAAAAATAAGGTGCTACCACCAGATGGATCCATTTTGTATATGGGAGGTATTACTGATCAGATTATTTTGAAGACAGGTATAGAGTACAATGATTTTGTGAATGCAGTTTTTGTCCTATTAGGCATTGATCCTTCAGATAAGATCTTGCATTTTACAGTGAAGTTTGATAGGTCTGAATTGATACGGCTGAGGGACCAAGAAGGTGTCAATACCCTGTTACAATTCAATGATGGTTTTGCTCATGTTTATGCGTCGAGTTTGGAAAAGAAGCTTTATTCTAGACTGCCCTCATGTGGCCCGGAAAAAAGTTGAACTTATTGTAAAAGCAATTTCTAATAGTAATCCTGCACAGGTGTATGATTATCCTGATCCTGAATTCCGTGATTTTGACAATTATAAAGCAGATAATTGCTTTGCAATTGTCCAAATCTGGGCTTGCTATGATACGGATGATGTTATGCCAAGATTCTATGTCCACATTAGGAAGGTATCCGTTCCTGAATTTAATGTGATTTTGAGTTGGCTCGAGGCTCATCCAGAAGATCAAGGAGGCAGAGCTTGGGTCAGGGCAGAGTTGCCTGTTGCCTGTGGGAAATTTAAACATGGGTGTACTGATTCCACTTCTGATCGACTTACATTTTCTCATCAAGTTCAGTGCGAAATGGGCAAGAGAGGGAGGTACGTTGTATATCCTAGGAAAGGGGAAATGTGGGCCCTTTTCAAGGATTGGGATGTTTGTTGGAGCTCCGATCCAAAGAACCATCGGAAGTACAAGTATGTGGTTGTGGAGATTCTTTCTGATTATGTTGGGGATGTTGGTGTCCAATTTGGTTACTTAGATAGAGTGACTGGTTTCGTTAGCCTTTTCCAGCGAACAAGGATTACTGTATCTGGTACATTCTTCGTAAAGCCAAATGAACTTTACAAGTTCTCTCATCAAATTCCCCTTTTCATAATGACTGGAACTTAAGGAGATGGTGTACCAGCGGGATCGTTTGAACTTGATCCTGCTTCTTTACCCCTTGATCCAGATGATATTTGGTACCCTGGCAAAGTTAAGGAAGAAAGCAAAGACTTCAAAATTCTCAACCTATAGAAGCAGTTTTGTCTGTTCTCCCCCCTGGAAGTAGGGATAAGTCCAGAACACCTGAGAATGCAACGACGTCTCTGAAGTCTGGGAACTTGAAAGCGTTCATGCTACTGATGGAGAGTCTTCTATGCAAGTTGACTTGGAGCTGAGTTTATTGTGTGATGGGACTCAAAAATGAATTGGTTCTCCTGGATTTAGAGTAATTTGGAACTGAAATTTTTGTCTCTCTGTTGCTACATTAACACACCTGTGGCCTTTTGTTCTCAACAGTTTCTTGCTTGATGATTAAGATGGAACACAACTATAGGGAGGGTAACGCAATAACACGCATGAATCTGGAGTTTTTGGAAGTCCCTCCCCTTTTTGTAATAGGTTTATACACCCAAGACTATCAAGGCTTTTAATATAGTAGGATAGTCCCTACATTTTGGTAGACTCTCTCTCTATATATATATAGAGAGTAAGGGCGGCAAAACTAAACCCAAACCCATTTGACCCGCCCAAGTTTTAATTGGTTTAGACTGGAATAGTTTTGAAGATGGGTTGTTTTGGGCTAGCCCAAATTAACCCATCGAAAATCATCAGCTCAAATGGACCCAGAAGGGGCTTTTGCATCTATATTCACTTTTTGGGTTACGTTTTAACTTATACCTGCTTTGCAAAAAAAATTGCAAGCGTACCCACTTTTCGCATAAATTTCAAGCATACGCTGAAGTAGCAAAGACTTTCACACAAACTTCAGCATTCTAGGCTTTTTCAAAAACTTCAGCAGAAATGTTGAAGTTATTTAGTTCATTTGTAAAAACTTCAACACTAAATAAGTTTGAGGTTTTGTCCTGGATTAATTAGTTTTGTCATAAAGCTTTTTTAAAAACTTCAGCATCTTTTGCTGAAGTTAATTAGTTCATTTGTAAAAACTTCATTCCTCTATATGCTGAGTTTTGTTCTGGATTCATTAGTTTTGTCGTCATTAGCTTTTTGAAAAATTTCGACAGAAGATGCTGAAGTTATTTAGTTTAGTTGTAAAAACTTCAGCACCCAATATGCTGAAATTTTGTCATGGATTCAATAGGCTTTTTGAAAAACTTCAGCAGAAGATGCTAAAGTTATTTAGTTAAGTTGTAAAAGCTTCAGCACCCAATATGCTGAAGTTTTGTCCTGAATTAATTAGTTTTGTCATAAAACTTTTTCAAAAACTTCAGCATCTTCTAGTGAAGTTAATTAGTTCATTTGTAAAAATTTCAGCACTCTATATGCTGAAGTTTTGTCATGTATTCATTAGTTTTGTCGTCATTAGCTTTTTGAAAAACTTCGGCAAAAGATGCTGAAGTTATTTAGTTTAATTGTAAAAACTTCAGCACCCAATATGTTGAAGTTTTGTCCTGGATTCAATAGTTTCTCATAAAAAACTTTTTGAAAAACTTCAGCAGAAGATGATGAAGTTATTTAGTTTAGTTGTAAAAACTTCAGCACCCAATATGCTGAAGTTTTGTTCTGGATTAATTAGTTTTGTCATAAAGCTTTTTCAAAAATTTAAGCAGAAGATGCTGAAATTATTTAGTTCATTTGTAAAAACTTCAACACTAAATAAGCTGAAGTTTGACACATGTATCAGGAAGGCGGAGCCTGTAGTTGTAAAAATTAGGGTATATGTTAAATAATTTTAAAAATATGAGTATAGGTTAAATGGAGGCGACTAAATAGGGCGTCCCGTGCAATTTCTACATGATGATGCCCAACCTTGACCTTGGTAATGCTCAATCTTAAAGTTCTATCTTGGCCCATGGAAATGCTCAATCTTAAAGTTCTACCTTGGCCCATGTTCTAGAAAATATTTTCTATTTTTTCCATATTTGGTTGGTTTAAATGTTTGAAAAAAAATTCCTGTACCAAGAAAATGGAAAATATTTTTCAAATTTTTTCTTCAACCTTCCCTATCTCCATCAACCCCCACCGCCCCACCCCCATCCCTACCACTCTCAGCTACGCACCACCCAACCACACCCCCGACCCCCCGAATTCGTAGATGGCGTCATTATGAATGTTAAGATACGCCACTGTAGTTGATAGAATTGCTAGCATTAGGGCTGAACAATTTTGTTTAGAATGAGGTGGTTGCCGGAACATGTAGTGAGGATGCTAACGGACAAGTTTGTTCTTTCAGAAGGCGTCTGTTGTTGTAACCTATCGTATTTTGCCGGGGAAGAAAAATTTTATTTTGTGTCTCGTCAGTTGTATGAGACATCTTTTTTGTCTCACAGTTTTGTGGACCCAAATTTTTGTAGACCCAGAAATATAAGATTGGGGTCCACAAATTTGTGAGACAAAAAGGAGTCTCACACAACTAGTGTAAGTTACATGAGGCACACAATAAAACTTCTCGGGGTAAACTTGAAAGTTTCAGGCTTGTCTTATTTTCACTTACTGTAATCATTACTTCGTGACTTGGGGCAGAAATGACTATGATTTCCAGTCAAAGATTGAGTAACCAAATAACTAAAGTGCCTCTTGGTTTGTATTGAGAAACCGGAAATCCTGAAATAAAGGTAACTTACTTAGAAGAAGGTTGGAAGCGACCACGAACACAACTTAAACACCTTTTCCCACGATCATTATGACAAGTTTCCTTGTTATGAAGTATTTGAGTTTGAAATAATTGACAAACAGATCGGTCACAGCACCAAGGAAAAATGATAATCAACTTTGTAATGGTACTTCTCTTCTTTAGCACTAAACAGATACTCCTTTTAAAAATTAATTTGACCTGTAAAATGTTCACAAGAACACATTAGCCTGATATCAATGATATTTCCCGTCAATTGTTTACTCTCTCATTTTCTACTTTTTTCCCCTTCTCAAAAAGCTGGACAGTCAACTGAATGTAAAAGAGTAAATGTTTGAGCAGAGTGAATACATATGGACCATAAGGGTATGTCAATTGTTCAGAGAGGGACTAAAGGAAAACAGTTAAAACCAAGGACTCGGATTACAGGAGACCCTTGTTAATACATCAAGGGTGGTACAGTTTCACCAGGAGGCACTCTCAGCTATATGCAAAGGACTTGCACCACACTCCATAGAGACCAAATACCTATTTGGCATGGTAGGTAACCTGCAACATCAAGCCAGAAACATATTTTTAGGTGGCTCGAACAGTACATTGATGGGTTCAATTTTAACAGGTCGATATACCATTTCCCTCAATTAAGAAAATCCTCTATATGCAGAACTTATGAAATCCGTAAAGAATAGTTTAAAAAGAAGCCTTAATGGAACAAGCTACTACTTGAAATGATTGTGTACATTTTGCTAGGATGTTCCAAGCTAATGGTGTCTACGACGATCCTTCTCCCGTGATGAATAAGACTGGTAGTCACGATCTGCATACACGGAAAGTTGTCAAGTACAGTCCATCAGGAGTCAGGACTCCATATCAGACAAATGTATATTGTTGTTTACCTCGAGAAGAATGATGTTTTGGTTTCTCCGAGTGACCTGCAATATTTAGATGAGCTTGAATAAGTTAAACCAGAAAAACTAGTCAATGAGAAGAGACTGGGCATTCCCAAGCCTATCTGAATTTTGAGAAGTCTGGCATTAGACAGTCATGAATCAACCAGAACGTACCTTTGTCTCTTGAACGATGACTCCTTTCCTTGGATTTATCCCTGTCCCTTTCAAAGTCTTCTCGCTCCCTTTCCCTGTCAGATTCCCTTCCCCTGTCACGTTCACGAGACTTTAGTCTTTCCTTATCCCTCTCTCTCTCCCTGTCTCTGCCCCTTTCCCTCTCTCTCTCCTTGTTCTTTTCTCCACCAGCATCTGTTCTATGGTCAGTTTTTCCAGGCTCTTCTTTAGACTCCCCTTCTGAAGGCATGCTGCTTTTGGAGTCATCATCGCTCTTCTTTGAGTCCTTCAACTTATCAAGGGAAGCTTTCATTACTCCCTCCTTAGCCGCTTCCTGGTTTCCTGGTGTACCATTATCTTCATTCACCGGTTGACCATCCAACGAACCTTCCTATAAACAGGGAGTAGGGGGAGATTAATATCAAATTGGAAGTATCCTATAGTAGATGGCTATCAAATTGAAAGACAGGATAAGTGCTTTACCTTAGATATAGGAAGCGACGCTGAGTCCCGCGATCTGTTTGACGTAGCAAAGGAGCCTCCTTCCTTGCATACAGGAATATATTGTGCCTTTGGAAGACTGTAAAGATGAGCGAGAACTCTGCAAACTTCATCTATGCCAGCCTTGTCTGCATCAAATGCTTTCCACCAAGGAGGATTCTCTGGGAGCGGCACTTGAAATCTCCGGGCTGCAGCATATACAACTCCACAGGCAACAACCTCGCTCTTGAATCTTACACAAAGTGTGGTGCGTAAGCTGTTCGCAGACAAAAACACCCAGTAGGGTTTTATTGTTTAGAAACATTATCATTTCTGGGCAATGAGCTAAATAGAAATTTTAGGCAAATTAATTATTAATCACTGAGCAATTAGGTAAGCTTCATCCAAGATTACCATGACATTTGTTATAAGAAAAATATAGATGCCAAAAGAAACAAGATACTTTGATCAAAGTAGAAAGAGCTTCCCACAACATCCCAATAAAGGTTTGAAAAAAGCAATTGTGATACCATGGGCCAAGCATTAGCTTGCCTTTTCAGATAATAACGATTATGCTTTCTGAGTTCTCTTCTTGCTTTGGTATAACAGTACCCTCTATGTGGCCAAAGAGTTACTGTATACCAGATGGCCTTATTTAAATTCTCAACTATATGTTAATAACACAAGGAAAAGGAAGTAGACAGCACCTGGTTTAATTTAAACAAGCAATGACATAATAAAACAAAAGAGATGGATATAATTTTCCTAGAAAAAAGGATGAAGACAGTGTAAAAACCGATACGATTCCTCACACCATAGAAAATTGGGAATGGAAAATGATAGGACATTACGAAAGAAAAACAAAAATCAAAAAGCTTTTCCCACTTATTGTCTTTTGATTACCGTTACATGACCTTTTCAATTTAAGGACAGATATGGATCTTGAAAATTGTCATATTTTCATCATACCTAGCATAAGTTATTACCTAAAAAATTTAACTAAATTTCAAGCTAATATCGGAGTTTATACAGCTTTTAAGCATTTCAAGTTGACAACACAATGTAATATAAGAAGAAAGATGGCGGAAACACAGATATCTTAGAGCGCGTTTGGGCATAAGAATTGTAAATTTCCAAAAAAAAAAATTCAAATAAATGGTATTTGAAAATTAGAGTTTTGTTTGGACATGAATATAATTTTGGGAATTTTTGTGAGTGATCTGAGTGAAATATTTGAAAAATAATTTTTTGGAGTTGTTCAAATTTCGAAAAATTCCAAAATTCATCTTCAAATGAAAATTGAAAATTTTATAGCAAAACACTAATTTCGAAAAAAAGTGAAAATTTTTCGAAAAAAGTGAAAAAAATTATTATGTCCAAACGGGCTAATCAACCTTGGAGTACTGGGCATTAAATGTCTACAATATACACAAAGGTCATCAGCCACTATTAAAATTTGTAGCAATTCAAGAAATACTTTCCATTGGCAAATGCTACATTACAAACATATTCAGATAAAAATAACACCATCTAACATACTCACCTGTCATTTGCAAGATTCCAAGCTTCTTGTCTCAATTTTGCAGGTGCCTCAAGAGTTGCAAGGTAATTTGATATAAATTTATGAGGATGCTCGACATGGCAGATGAAACCCATCTCTTTTAAAAGATGCCTCTCTGATCTGATTAGGTCTGCTTTCAAATCAACGTATTTCTGCAAAGGAGACAAAAAATCTTTATCTTGTGTTATCAACTTGATGTCGTTACAACATGTAAGAAAAATGCAAACTTGGTGGACACAAATGCATCTGAACACCCCCACCCACCCACCCCCACCCCCCAAACCAAAAAAAGGAAAAGGGTTAAAAGGAAAGTTGCAGTAGACAATTTTACTCATGAACTAAAACTAAAAGGTTGCCATATTAGTCTCTATTGCAGTCTAGCGACTTGCAGCACATCAAAACTTTGGTCTGATCTCCTGGGTATTATCAGTTCCACTTATATTGAAGATAAAAAGTTTTGATAGTACTTGCAGGAAAGTTACATAAAAAAAAATAATACCAATATAGAACAAACCAAAATGTGAATTCCCCAGTATATCATTGAGTAAAGCGAACTAATATGCTGATAGAAATAAACTCTTTTTCTCAAGTAAATGAGATATCTAACCTTTGAAGATGTATCCAGATGTTCTAAAGGTAAGTTCTCTCTCCTACATTCCATTCTGTGGAAAACATTAAGCACCTGCCTTGCTTTTCGAGGACTTTCTTCGAGTTTTGATGCAAGCCAAACACAACTAGCAGCAACCCTCTGCAAAAGTTAACACAAAAGAACCACACTTCAGCATGTACAGCAAACTTTTCCTTTAGATATAAGAGGGAGTTGGGGCAGAGGGGAAGAGAAAGAAACCTTCACATTAAAACGAGCAAATGATTTTTTGCAGTAAAAGCGATGAAATAGTACTTGACCTGTGGCCATTACAGCTTGGGGTCTGCAAATTATAGTGTTAAGGAGACACCCAAAGCCAAAAGCAGTGAACTTTATATTAGAAGAGTAACTGAGCTGGTATGATTATATCAGATTCATATATCTTCATGTAACTGACATAAAACAAAGGATACAGTCTGAGCAAAATGCCACTTTCTTGGATAAGATCACAGCCATAGATTCTAAGTGTTGTTTCGGTAACATCATCGATACCATCTTTCCTAGAAGGGGAGTTTATAAGCTGCTCCTCTGTTAGATAGAATGTGTCTAACGCAGTGTAAATCATAGTTGAACTTCAAGAATCCCCTATAAACTGCAACAAGAAACAAAGTTTGGATAATCCCATATATCTAAACTGTATAAACAAACTGTAGGACAGCATATATCAGTATCTATCGCAGAATAAACCTACNAACCCCCCCCCCCCCCCCTCACATTCCTATGTATTTGTCCATAAGCAATTAAGCTACAAGCAATTAAATTACAAATCGGGACAACTGTATTAACAAATAATTGATTATGGATCCATGAATAACTATAAGATTAGGAGCCAAAAAGGAACATACCAGAGATACCCACAAACCCTAGAATCCTAATTGTGAATATTGATGTATATTAATATATATACAGTGTTTAGAGGAATTTGAAAGATTTACTTACAAGGGGGGTTTCAGTGACGACCTCTAATTGTCAACAAGAACTCCGTTGTCGTTAAATTGAAGAAGAGAAAACTGCTACTTTCGCTAATTCGCTTCGACCAAGTATATATGTTTTATTTCCTTCTTCAAAGCCAAAAGGAGAAGAATAAATGGAATAACTGAAAAATAATTACCGAGTTAAATTACACTTTACCTTCTTTATTTAGGTTTGAGAAATAATCCTCCTCCACCTTTTAAATGTGACATTTAACTTCCTTAAATTTAAATCAATGGCTAAAATGAGATTATTGAATTACATAATAGAAATCAAAATGAAAATTATCTGAACATATTAAAAAAAAATGATCAAGTTATAATAATATCAGTTAAATATTATTAGATAATTATGCTATATTACCTTTATTTTATGAGAGACAGAGAAATTATCTAATTGTATCTCATCTAATATTTACCATTTATATACTATATTCTTGCTGTGTGTGCTTCTTTCTTTCATAACAGTAACTTTTGTTACCGAAATTGATATTTTTTTTTAGTAGCTATTGTATATATATTACGCCATGTTAGAAAATATGTATTGGGATTAGTTGAGTATGGCCTTTATTTATTATTAATGCAAAATATAGAGATATTTGTTATTGTTATAGAGTGAATTTAAGAGGATATTATTCATCTTTCACAGGAAAAGTTGAATTTTGGGATCAATAAGTTGCAATCTTAATTGATTGCATACAAAAAAAATGTATAAAATAAATACTTACTAAAGCTAAATATATTTTCTCTTAGCAAGATCTTGATTATCTCTTTCAAAAACAAAGAACACTACATTTTTTTTATTGTTGTTCTTTATGATCATGGATCTTAAAAACAAAGAACCGACCTACCACCTACTCATCCACCCTTACGTATTTTATCTCCTACATTGTTTGTCTAAATTATATTATATTTTTTGCTACCTAATCATACACAAGAAAATAACAAAATTGTTTATTTTTCGAGAAAATATTTTCTAGGAAAATCTTTTCCTTCCTACCAAACAACCTTAGAAGACTGTAATAAATTAGATAAAAGCATACAGTCTTATGTTAGCCATTTTTTAAGAGGGGAAATGTCTGAATTTGTGGTATATAGTTTATATTTGTCCTACGTTATACTTTTCGTCCAAATTCATTCCTATATTTAACAAAGTTTGCACAATTGCCCTTTGTCCTAACGTCCCTCCACCGTAGCATCTGACTCCTCTAATATTTTGTTCATCTCAGAAGTTAAGTAAGCAAGTTTCACTAATTAATTCACCCTTTTTTTTATTAAAAATGTCTCATCTTCCTCTCCCTCTCTTAACTCACATACTCACATACTCACACACTCCAAAAGATCGTTCTCATCTTCTTCTCCCTCTATTAAATGCTCTCATCTGAAATGTTCTAATCTTCGTCTGCCTCAATTAAAATACTCTCAATCTTCTTTTGATCTCTCTTAACTCCAAATCACTCTTTACAAAATTAGAATTATATATCTTCATCTCTATACCAAGAAATATGCACCTCTATATAAAAACACATCTCAGACAAATATACATGTTATCACTACTGCTTTTCCGATAAAATTTCCCTCTGGCGACTTCTAGCCAGAATGACCAACGCCAAACAATTTGTCAAGTGTCGCAGCCCCTCCTATCAAAGTATCTAACAATTTTGACTGTCCCAATTGGTGGAATCAAGTTTTGAAGAATAAAATGAAAAGTGGTCATTGGTGTTAACCTTTAGCATTCGCAGTTCGCCAGTGGGGTTTTCGGTGGTCATCGATGATGGTCACTAGTATAAAAATAGAGAGAGAATAAATAAATAAAAATATCCTCATTTATTGTAGCATGAGCAACTATTATGGATCTATGGTGGGTTAATTAGTGGGATATGCTGACTTGGCAGCTGACATAGAAAAATTGGCATGGGTCAGCTGTCACAGTGTAGATCTGTTAGGGTTAGGGGCATATATTTTAAGTTCACTAACGATAGGGGCTAGAATGGACAAATAATATAACAGGTAGCTGACGAGCGCAAAATACAGTACGAAATTAATGCTCGCTACTCAAAGATAGTATAGTATAATATCGTCTCCACAGGGATTAGATTTAAATAATGTTCGAGTAATTCCTAATTTAATTTCTATTCAGGAGGATCAACACTTGAGTTAAATGATTATGAACTAATTTTAACTACTAAAATAAAGCAACTGACAATTGACGGTGAGGAATTAGAGATTCGCATAGTTGGTTTCTTATCAATGTGAGGAATAAGGGTTTTGATATGATAGATGCAAGGTTGTTATTCTGGTTATGATAATGTCATATTTCATATTTGAGGTTCTATCGATTCTCACGAATTCAATAAGTAATTAGCTTATACTTCCGATTATGACCCCTCGCTCGATTAAATTTAAATCTACCAAATAAACTAATATGAAATGTAGTGAAACTTGCAAGAATTTTTTGGTAGGAATGATCTAAGAAAAATTTCTCGCGAATATTTCTCAATCTTAATTTAAACATTAACTCAAACAGCTCTCACGATTACTTCAAAGAATCACAAGAATAAACTAAGGCATACGTTGCAATTATATTTAATAAGATGTTCTTCTTTCAATTAAACACTATAAAGAATAAAATTACAACTCTATTAAAGCTCCTCCAATAAATTCAAGCAATTTAACAATAATTAAATCCATAAACAACAACCAAGTCACCAAATCATGTCAAACCCTAAGGTAAACTACTCCATAATAATGGAGGAAGTCATCACAAATATAATTAAAGAGTGAGAAATCATCAATCTAACGTTACAATCCAAACTCCAGTATTGAATTGATGGAATGATGATGAAATCCTATGTTTTGTAGCCTCCAATGTTCTCCCTAAGCTTCCAAGGTCAAAAGTCCCTTCAAAAATGACTTTTTGATGTATTTATACCATGTAGGAGTGGGCCCAGACGAAATTACCTTTTCCAAGCCGAAACAGAAAAGTACTCTAATAAATTACACAAGCACATGGCTTTCATAAATCAGTCTCTCAACAATCAGTATTTCTTATGAATAGTAGGGCACTGAGAGAGAACTTATCGACGACAAAAAAGATGAGGTATCTGTTGGAGGGTCCCTGACGCCCCGAGTCAAACGGAATTGAAAAGAATTTTTATATATTTATAAACAAGGTGGCATCTCGAAAGTGCCGCTAGTCGATTTAATCATGGAACGTCCAAAAAGCCTGGTCAGATGCGAACATTATTATTATAGGTTCTGGGGTCAGCAGCAGAAATACACTGTCGCATCGCCCCATGCGCCACGACAATGGAGTTTCCTCAGAGTGACTCGTTTCTTCACGTTTTGACATCCAAACTTGGCTCACGACCCCTGAACGTGATCCCAGTTTAATCCCTTGGATTTTTACTCAGACTTCAAAGCTTGAACTTGTTCAAGTTAGCTCCCGTATATCTTTTTAACTCGAAATCACTTCCTACAAGGCATAAAATACATAATAATTGTAATACACCAATATTTAAGCTCAAACACAAGTAAAATGCAGTAATTGGAGTGCAAACTATGACTAAAATACGTGATTCTAGCCCATCAACAATCCACACTTAAATCATTATTCATCCTCGAGCAATCAAACTGTATTCACATAGAGACGACCTTCTTATCAGACAACTTCCCTAACACATTATGCCAAAAATATTTAAAACAGACCAAATACCATATCATAACATCCTAACCTCAAGACTCGAATCAAGAGCACCACACATTTTTCACAACCTGCTCACTTACTCTAACACAAAAGTCAAAGATTTCATCTTACTTCACAAATCATGTGCCCTCACACAAATAATAAAGAGTAGTTCCATACATAATAAATTTGAAGAACAAATAGGAACTCAAGATAGAAAGAATTCACTCATTCTCATAAATAAAATTCATGTGCCACAGAAAACGTACCATAGGCTTGTCCGTAGTGTAATACTCTACTAATTTAGCTTATTCAATCAAAGATCAAGTAGGACTTAATTTGGTTGTAGTGTAGGCTACGGGACGGGTATGATAGATTTGGATATAGTGACTATACCTCCCTAAGTACTTTAATACATATACATTAACAATTCAATCCCCTACACTTATGTGGAACCAAACCCCAACCTTCATTCATAATAGCATCAAACTCCCAATATCGTTAAGCGCAAGCGAGATGAGCACTACCACTAACATGGAATCCATTTTTTTCTTTTCTAAGTTTTGATTTTTTCTTTTATTTTTTTTTCAATCAAACTCTTTTTCTATTCTCTACAAGTGGCTCTCACAAATTTTCAAATAATGTACCTTTCTCATTTTTCTATAGTTCCACTCAAAATCCGATCATACCTTACTTAGCTTTTTAACAAAATCAAGTGCTCACGAGAAGTAAAAGGTTCAAATAAATAGACAATTCAAATAAATGGTCAAGCTTGTAATGTGGTTACCCAAAAAATAGGATTACATGCTCAATAGGGCTAACTAAGATACACCACATTTAGGTGGATAAAAACATATATCTGGCTCAATAAAAAAATGTATATATCACTTCCTAGACTGAACAAGACTATTATTTCGCTTTGAAAACACACATGACAAGTTTTAGACATCAACCGACATGCACAGAATATCACAAAACCTCTCACACATTGGCACATAACTCACTTAGGATCAAATCTATCCCGACTCTCTAGTCAAAACACTTAAGCAAAGTTACAATCACACAATTTAAGCTTAAAAGTCAAGAACTGAGCCTAAGCGTCACAAATAAGGTACTTACTGCTCTCAAGGCACAACAGAGTCAAGGAAAGCCATCTCCATTCAATACATAGCACAAGACTCATTTTTTCAAACAAAAGAAAAACTACACCCGATTCAACAAAAACTCTTGGAAAAGAATTACAGCACAAAGAAAAACCAAGGGGGAATTGTTACACTACCTAAAAAATCAAAAACAAAAATAAACGGCTCAAGTTTTTTCTTTGACTTTAATCCCTCAAGAAGACAACAAAGTTAATTTTTTTCAATCAAAAGAAACGATTCCAAATACACATATATATATTTACATTCCCCATCCCACACTTTAAATTGTGGCATGTCCTCATGACACACAAATAAAAATCAAGAGGTAAATGAAACTTCCCTAATTCATCTAGTCGGGGTTGGAATCGAAGTCGAGATCTCTTTTACATGCCCGACCCAGTACACATATTCATGCTGACATCTTCTTTTCCGCCTTCTTTTGGTACACCCACACTCATCAGTTTCACTTTTTCCAATTTGCTCTTTCAGGCCCCACCTTTCTCTTTTCATTTTGAAGATCAGCCTTGCATCCCCCACTCTAAGCACAAGCTTCCTTTCCTGAATATATAGAATTGCTCTGCCCGTAGCCAAGAAGGGTCTTCCTAAAATCATAAGGACCTCTCTATTCTCCTTCATATTCACCCCTATGAAGTCCACATGGAACACAATTTTTTCCACCTGAACTAGCATATCTTTCTCTATTCCTTCAGGTATGATTGTGGTCTGTTCCGCCAGCTGCAAGGATACATGTATCGACCTGATTTCTCCAATCCTTCCCTCCAATTTTCTGAAAATAGACAAAGGCATAAGATTAATGGAAGCACCTGAATCACACAAAGATTTTTTATATTTAGTACTTCCTAAAGAGTAAGGTATAGTAAAACTCCCTGGATGTCTCCATTTTTTAGGGAGCTTATTTAGCAAGATGGCACTACAATACTCTGTGAACTTGACAACCGATGTCTCTTCCACTTTTCGCTTCTTAAACAATATCTCCTTCATGAATTTAGCATAAGCTGGTATGTGAAAGCACCTCTGTGAAAGGTATATTCACTTGTACCTGCTTGAACACTTCTAGAAAGCGCTCGAATTGTTTGTCTAACTTCTCCCTTCTTTGATTATGGGGGAAAGGTAGAGCAGGCATGTATTTGCTCTCTTTAGTCTCATTATTTGTTGCATTATCATCTTTCTTCTTTTATTGAGATACAATCTTCCCCTTCTTCTTCAGACCATCATCTACCATCCCTGCACCTTTTTGAATGTTATCATTTTTCTACTTTTCCATAATATCCACTTGCCTTTCAATCGACTCATCCGTTTGCTTTGTTATGGGATCCTCTAACTCGTTCCCACTCCTCAAAGACACTGCATTTATTGTCTATTTTAGATTCCTTTCAGTATCATCAGGGAGCATTTCTGGAACCCTCTCAGACAATAGAGTAGCTAGTTTCCCAACCTGTCCTTCCAGGTTTCTAAAAGTCATGCCCAGTCCTTTAATAGTTGCACCATGTTTTCGTATAGTTGAGCTATGGGTTTCAAGCCTCTCGTTTGTCTTAATAATAAAGGCCTTCATCAGATCTTCCATGTTAGACTGATTAGATTGTGGAGGTTGAATTGATGCCTCTGCTGATTTTGAAAACCTTGAGCTCCCTGTCCCTTGGCCTGGAGTTATTTTGCTGCCATGAATTGAGGCTACCACTTGGTGAACTCCAAGAAAAACCTAGGTGACTTTGTCACATAGAGTTAAAATTACTACCACTCTGGTAGTTGCCTCTACCAAAGCTTCCCACAACATTTATCACTTTATCTGCAACCAAGGACTGACACTCATGCGTTGGATGACTCATTCCACAGAAATCACAAATTGGTGATGATTGGATTTGGGCTTTGGCTAAGGTCAAATTTATTATCTCCTTGGCCATGGCGTCTAGTTGGTCTTGCACCGCTGTGTTAGAATCTACTTGATGAACCCCAACTGATTTTCTTCTATCATTACTCTCAGCAGGCCACTGGTTAGAATCTTCAGAGAGCTCATCGAGAATTGCCACAATCTCTTCAGGAGTCTTCTTCATTAAAGGACCTCCAAATGCAATGTTCATAGTTCGTCGTGAGGGAGGTGTCAATACATCCCAAAAGTCCTAGAGTTGCATCCACAATTCAATCCCATTATACTGACACTTTCTCACTATCTCCTTGAATCTTTCCCAAGCCTCAAAAATTGTTTCAGTGCCCGTCTGGCTGAAGTTGTAAATTTCCCATATGAATTTTACTATTTTTGCAGCTGAGAGTATTTGTCAAGAAAATTTCTAGTTATATCTTCCCATGTCCTGATCGATCCCGTTGGTAAGCTACGAAGCCAGTGCTTCGCATCATCCTTTAGTGAAAAGGGGAATGCCCTTAAGTAAACTGCATCTTTCGACGCTCCGTTGTATTGGAAGGTGTTCATGATTTCCTCAAGATCTGTCAAGTGAGTGTTAAGATCTTCATTCACCTTCCATCTGAAGACACAATTGTTCTGGATAACCTTGCTTCAACTCGACATTATTTGCTGCTACTGGTGGAGGTCTGACATTGGACAATCCCTGATTGTAGACTAGTCTAGCATAATCACCCAATGCTCTACCATGACTGGGTACCTCATTCTCGAACTGGTCTTCAATCAAGGGTCAATTTAGATTGAATCTTCGACCCTCATCATCGTTGTTGGTCTCATCAACAGCTTTACGGGCTGCCTCATCTGCTATCCGTGCAACTTCTTGTTATGCTGCTTCTCTTGCAGCTAAATCTTCTTTGTCGTCACCGTTCTTAGACATGTGTTCTTGCGTTGAAGGTTTCCCCAAGAACTTTCCGGTGAGTTCCTTCTTTTTCCTCAACTGTCGTAGACTCTTTTCCACCTCTGGATTGTATGGAATCAATTCCTTTGAAGACGATCGAGTCATTTACCAGAGAAGTCAATTTTTTTCCTACACACGGAAGAGGAAAATCCGTGAAGAATAAAATAAAATTAGCACCAAAAACTAATTTGAACACTATTGATAGCCAATCCCCGGCACCGACCCCAAAATTAATGCTCACTAATCAAAGATAGTATAGTATAATATCGTCTCCACATGGATTGAATTTAAACAATGTTCGAGTAATTCCTGGTTTAATTACTATTTAGGAGGATCAACACTTGAGTTAAATGAGTATGAACTAAGTTTAACTACTAAAATAAAGCAATTGACAATTGACAGCAAGGAATTGGAGATTCGCAGAGTTGGTTTCTTATCAATGTGAGGAATAAGGGTTTTGACATGATAAGTGCAAGGTTATTATTCTGGTTATGATACTGTTATATTTCACTCTTGAGGTTCTATCGGTTCTCACGAATTCAATAAGTGATTAGCTTATTTTTCCCATTCAGACTCCTCTCTTGATTAAATCTAAATCTTCCAAATAAATTAATATAAAGTGTAGTAAAACTTGCAAGGATCTATTGGTAGGAATGACCTAAGAAAAACTTCTCTCAAATATTTCTCAATCTTAATTTAAACAGTAATTCAAAAAGCTCTCTCGATTAATCCAAAGAATCACCAAAATAAACTAAGGCATACGCTGCAATGATATTCAATAAGATGTTTCTCTTTCGATTAAACAATATAAAGAATAAAATCACAACTCTATTAAAGCTCCTCCAATAAATTCAAGCAAATAAATAGTAATCAAATCCATAAACAACAACCAAATCACCAAATCATGTCAAATCCTTAGGTAAACTACTCCAGAATTATGGAGGAAGTCATCTCAAATATAATTAAAGAGTGAGAAAGCATCAATCTAACATTACAATCCAAACTCTCGTATTGAATTGATGGAAAGAAGATGAAATCATGTGTATTGTGCCTCCAATGCTCTCTCATAGCTTCCAAGGTCAAAAGTCCCTTCAAAAACGTCCTTTTGATGTATTTATACCCTGTAGGAACGGTCCTAGACGAAATTACATTTTCCAAACCGAAACAGGGAAGTACTCTGAGAAAATTACATTGGCGTGTCGCGCCTTGCGCTACCCCATGCGGGGCATTAGTGAGGAAGTTGAGAGAGAGCAGGTGCTGACGGATAGCAGCAATTCCTCAGAATGACTCGTTTTCTTCACGTTTTGACGCTCCCGACCCCCGAACGCGTTTCCGATTTAATCCCTTGGGCTTTTACTCAGACTTCAAAGCTCTAACTTGTTTAATTTAGCTCCCGGGTATCTTTTTAACTCGAAATCACTTCCTACAAGGAATAAAACACATACCTTTTTCCTTTTAAGAGTTATACACACATGTGCTTTAGTTGTTGATTGGAAAACTTCCATTTGTGAACTACTAAAAGACTGCCAAATTATAAGCGCGAGAAGATACTTAGAGGATGTTTGGATTGGCTTTTAAGCTGGTCAAATCATTTTTTTAGCTTTTTTCAGTGTTTGACAATGTCAAAAAGTGCTTAAAATAAGTTAAAAACTACTTAAAACAAGCCAAAAGTAATAAGCTGGACAACCCAACTTATTGCCTTTTGGCTTAAAAACTATTTCTATTAAAAAACACCATTTTTTACTAATCCAAACGGGCTCTTAAACTTGTGAGTTACGTTAAGAAGCAAGCACGAAACACGCAGAATTTAGTCAAACGGGACAATAACAAGGTGCTAATACAAGACTTAACAAACACTAACAACTTGTTTGGATGATTGTTAACTATTGTATTATTACTTTAAATACAATGTTTGTTTTGATTGTTACATAAGTTTTATTGAATCGTATCGTTAAATCCGTCATTGCGTAAAGATGAGAACTGTCACTTGATGGAGCTACCGATTTGGTTTGGTCGCATCGGTACCTCTTTTTCCCCCTCATCTTGTCCTTTCTTATTATTAAATAATCTTATTTTATCATTTATCTTACCTCTTTATTTTTCATATTATTAGTGCATGACATCATTAAATGACGATAAACAATACAAACCTATACGACACATTATGAAAAAATAGATAACAATCATCCAAACAAGGTGTAACAGTGATCTGCATCGTCTTATTCTTTGAACATATAGCAGAATTGTACTAATACCACTATTTTCCCAAGCCACGCTCTAGTGGCGTTCCGATCCCTCTCTCTTGCTTCTTGACACTTTCTAGTCGCCATCTGCAGAGCAATAATACACATTAGGGTCTTCGAATACTGTGTAAACTTCCTGTGATTTTGATTGAAAAAATAACAAAGTTTCTATTGCTCTACAGGTAAGGCACGAATTACCCCCTTTACCTCCGCATGGCTTTTTCTTTTTTATCATGAAATAAGGACATCTTATGTATAAAGGAGCTCACGTACAGCATGATCTATACAGTACCTAATATGTTATTTGATCAATCTTTTCGCAAGAAAGGTAAGATACAAAATAAAATTACTAAAAAAAGTGAATTAGTCAAAAATAAGTGTAATGCCATGGCAATGCAGATTTAAAATTTACCTCGCTGCAGCCGCAACGTATTGTATCATCCACCTGTCAAATATTAAAAATTATATTCCATTCAGAAAAAAATTTCACCAATTTGCGACTAGAGCTTGAACAAAAAGCAAAGTTTCCAATTCCCATGAATGGCTTATGTTTGTAGTTTTAAGTGTTGCTAATAAAAATGTATATGCTTGATTATGCGAACAAGAACAAGAATGAATTAGGAACAGTAACCTGACTATAAAATATTACCTCATAGATTTTAGTGTATTCTTCTGTGGACGTCCCTACGTCTTTGACCTCTCCTCTTTGTTCTGTATGTCAGTTCATGAGTGATAGTTGCAAAAAAGTATACGAACCATCTTGGCCTTTCAAAACAGTATATGAGATACAGGACGGTAAATCCAAATATCAAGCCACAACCATACCCAATTAAGACAGATGTCCAAGTCATTTCACTAAGAAAACTCGGCTCATTTTCTTCTTGTTCAACCAACAATCCTGGTATTGATGCACTCTTACGATGCCAACATTCAGTTGACAATGGAAATCCACACAAATCACTGTTTCCAAAATATGAATCATTTGGAAATGTATTGAACTGATTACTATGAGGAATAGGTCCAACAAGATGGTTGTGCGACAGATTTAAAACCGCAAGAAATGTTAGACTTGTCAATTCCTCTGGAATTTTTCCAGTAAGCTGGTTAAATGAAAGGTCCAAAGCTTCAAGCGTGCTCATGTTCTTCATTTCAACAGGAATATGTCCAGTGAGGTTGTTGTGAGATAAATTCAGCAGCAGAAGTGAATTCAAGTTCCCAATGGACTTTGGGATTTCTCCCTCGAACTTGTTCATTGATAAATCAACTGTTGTGAATATCTTCAAGATCTTTCTGAATTTAGTCTCTTGATTTTTCATCACTAATTCCACTGATTCCTCATATGTTGCATCACTAGCACCAGCACTAGGAGGACTCCGATACTCAAGAATTTCCGCATGCTTTGTGCGGTTAACATAACCAATATCTTCCTCAAAATATTCCAATTTCGATTTGTGTGTATCCATGTTTACCATAGCTTTGAAACCTTTTAGAAGCCGGGTAGGTAAAAGGCCGGTAAGAGAATTGCCAGAGAGGTCAAAGATCCTCAAATTTGGAAATGGCGATTTTGTTTGGATAGCAACGATCGGTCCATAAAATCTATTAGATTTCAATATGAGAACCTCTAACTCTTGCAATGTTTCCAGCCAAATGGGAAATGTATCGTGGATTTTGTTGTATCCCAAATCAAGGACTTTTAAGGATGCACAGTTGACTAGCGATCTTGGAATTGGACCTTCCAACTGATTTTTGCTCAAACTAATATGAACTAGCCCACCAAATTTTGAGAATTTGTTTGGAATGGAACCATAAAAGTTGTTTGCTCGTAAGTCTAGGACCGTCAGATAGAAAGAAGTCAACAAACAATTGGGGATTTCAGCACTCAGATTGTTATAAGACAAATCCAGAAATGAAAGGTAAGTTGATGTGCAAAGGGAGGACGGCAGAGGTCCAGTGAGTGAGTTTGACTGAAGATCAACAACTGTCATTGTCTGCCAAGGTAGATGGTCTAAGCTTGTAAGGTAGTTGTGAGAGAGGTTAAGGAATCTCATTGAACTCAGACCATCAAACCACTTCGGGAAGTGGCCGTGAATTTCGTTCTCCGAGAGATCCAAGTACTTTAAGCTCGTCGAGTTCAAGAAGAAATTTGGAAAATCTTTCACACTACAAGAGCTTAAACTTAAATACGAAAGTGCACGAACGGTGATGTTGTCCTTACTGCTACTCCAGGATAAACCACTATGAGAAAGATCAAGACGGATGAGGTCTGTCACGCTGGAAAATATTTCTGCTCCTACCTCACCACTCAAATTATTTGATGAAAGATCAAGATATCGGAGGTTTGTCATGCTTGAAAACATTTCTGCTCCAACCTCCCCGGCCAACTTATTTTGTCCAAGATTGAGATCGCTTAGGTTCACAAGATTTCTAAGCGATTGAGGAATGGAACCACAGAGTTGATTTTGAGACAAATCAAGCCATTCTATAGAGTTGGGCTTAAACTCAGGAAGTGGTCCACTGAGATGATTGCTCTCCAGATGTAACTCAGTCAATGAAGGAAGACTAAGCATCCAAGACGGGATTGAGCCGTTGAGTGAGTTATTAGACAAAACTAGTCGATATAGATTTTGAAGCCCACTAGCAGTTAAAGGAAGTGGACCACTGAGTGAATTGTCACTCAATCTCAAATCTTCAAGCTTTGTCAAGTTGACGAGGGAAGATGGGAACAGGCCAGTGAAGGCGTTGCCATCCAGTGCTAAGAATGTAAGCTTTTGCAAGTTGGAAAAAGCATCAGGAATTTTGCTCTCCAAATTGTTGTATGAAAGATCCAGTTGAGTGATCTGTGAAAGGTTCCTGATGGATTCGGGAATAGGTCCGACGAGGTTGCACCAATGAAGCTTCATAAGTTTTAAGGCTTTGAGACTTCCAAGTGTACCAGGTAGTCCTCCAGAAATATTATTGCGAGAGAGATCTAGCTCAGTTAGCATATAGCTACTGCTCCAGTTAAACTTGGGGAAAGAAACAGTAAGATCATTATTTCCTGACAATTTGAGAATCTCCAAATTGGGTAGAAGGAAAATACTTTTTGGCAAGTCACCATGCAAGCCAGTACCTCCAAGATCTAGATATCTCAAAGAAGAAGAGGATGACACATTCATGGGAATCTTGGATGAGATGCTTACAAAAGAAAGAGAAAGTAGCTCTAACTTGGTTAAGTTTCGAAAGAGTATGTTGAATCCTTCCTGGCTAAACTGGAGATAGAAGAGATAAGAAAGATCAAGCGAAACCAAATTGGACAGGTGTGAGATTTCTAATGGAATCCCTCCTTCAAACATACTACAAGAAAGGTTGAGATGCATCAAACTGACCAACTGACCTATGCCCCGTGGAATATGAGATAACGAAAAGTTGTTACGGGAAAGATCGAGCGTTTGAAGATGACGAAGCTGGAAAAGACTACTATTGGGATGGATAGTTCCTTCAAGTTTGCTACAACTCAAGTCCAAACCAATCACATGACCAGTGAATCTATCACAGGTAACTCCATCCCACCTACAACAATCCATACTACTCCTATTCCAAGACGTCGTCTTAGGATAAGAATACGCGCAAAGGAAGTCATAATAATTTAAAAGCTGATAGTTCGCCACGGCAAGTGATTGCTTAAACTGTAGAAGTGCAATGGAATCATGTGAAGAGCAAAGTGAATGCCCAAAGGAAAAACAAAAAACTTGAACTGCCATGGCAGCATAAAGAAGAAACAAAGAAATGAGTTCCAATATTCTCTCCATCTCTCTCTTTCTCATCTTTGTCTAATAGCAAATGCAACTTGTTAAAAGACATACTATCATTTATATAGAGTTTCAAATCAACTATAAGGATACAGCAAACTGTCACAAGTCCATACGAAACAGTTGTCCCAAAAGAGACCCCAGCGGTAAGTTGCTTAAATGATATTTCAGTTCTTGTAAATGGTGAATATAATTAGTAACTGAATAACACCAAATATCTTGAGACATCTTAATAAAGAATATCGTACAAAAAGGTACAAGTCAGCTAATTAAACTAAGTTAAACTCCTCTCTTCGTTCACTATATAGCCACACGTCTTGTTTACCGATCAGATAATTAAAGGTTTCATAAAAAAGACACCATTGACTAAATCTTGTAGACCCTCAAACCTACGCCTTGATAGATCAGGAATTTTCAGTAGTAAACTGATATTCCTTTTAGTAATATCTTTTCAATTGACTAGTTCTTATATCAATATATATAGACTTGAACCTATTTTACTTATTTATTAACAGGAAGGTAGTCATTATTAAAGATTGCGATGCAAACTGGAGTTCGATTATATATGTAGGTGTGAAGCATTATAGAGAAAACTGCACACTTAATTTCTGCTTCAAAATAACTTTCTCATTTTGCAATTATTCAGAAAGCTTAGAGTATCTTTAGTGTGGGATTATATGCTGTAACTCTCTCGCTTCTCACTTTTCAATTTTTCTTATGAGAATCTTGAAATCTTTTCTTTTAGAAAAAAACATTAAGTTTGTACAGACAAAACTAACTGATTAAGAAGCAACATGTTTTTCGTTTGAAAATACTTTTCTCTCTCTCTCTCTCATTATATATATATATATATATATATACAAATACTTGATTGAACTTTGTATTTATTTATTTATTTATTTTCTTCTAAAGAAGTATGTCACAGACCTATGCAAGTATGTGGAAGGTTGATCCGAGACAAGAATGTGTAGCGAATTGATGCGATGGAGAATTATTTATAGTATGTTTTACCCTCAATACAGAATTTTGTGGATGGATCCTGTGGTAAAGGAAGGTGAAGAGTATATATTCAGCAAATTTTGGAGGAAATAAAGTAGGAAGCTAGCAAAGTGCCATCACATAGAAAACAAAACAATAGGTCCTAGGAAAAACTTGGTATGTTTGTCTTGAGCTCATCCATAATTTGCAAGAAAGATCATTCATGTATAAACTAATGATTTAAGTTATATACGATATACTTTAATTTATTATAGTAGGTTAGTTACTTAAATAAGTATATTTTTTTATGTCAATGCGTGGACCTTAAACTCAAAACTAATAGAGCATATACCTTTCAACTTTACTATTCCCTTTAACTAATTGATATGGTAGCGTTTGAATTTCGAGTCATACATCTTAATTTTTATCATGAATTGGGAAAGTATTACACATCATAATAATTAAGAAATCAGAAAATTTTAAAGAATGGAGAAAAAAAGAGTGCCACGTAGTACAGTGGAAAAAGTGGGCGAGTGAGTCTTGTTCCAAGAAGTAGAAAATCAGTTTTCATGCAATCAACTTGGTCCGTCCACACATACAGCCAAGTCAAGTCAAGTCAAGTGTTTAGAAAGAAGGAAAGAGACAGGTGAACTGGAAATTAGGGAAAGAGTTTTCAACCAGAAACGGCTTATCTCTTGCGAGAATGACAGTGATTTAATTTGCTGGGGCTGAAAAAGAACAAATCACAATGGGATTGAATTCTGAAAAACATGAAAGTTCGATGAGAGAATTGAGTTTTTGGGATCAAGCCTTCAATCAATCAAGTATTAGAAGAGGCTTTAGTACTCGAGGGCTACCAATTTCACGACGCCCCCGTCATAGGTTTATACACGTCAATAAAATAATTTAGAGCCCGTTTGGATTAGTTGAAACTGATAATATATGTTTGATAGATAAAGTTGTTCTTTGTAAAGAAAAAGATCAACAATGAATATGGAATAAAAAGAAAGAAAAATATTTTGAGTGTTATAAAATATTAAAAAGATAAATTAATAAAAGTTTTGATCAAACTAAAAGTGCTAATAAGCTAAAAGATAAGCTAATAAGCTAAAAGTGATCAAAAGTGACTTATGGGCTTATCTCTTCACTTGAAGAAGAAGAAAAAGCTTAACAAGCTACCATTTTCATGACCCTCCCAGTCTACGCTTAGATGTTAATAATTAATATTGTATATTTATAGGGTCAATTGGTTTTTTGGCTCTTTTCAAATTAGTTTTCAATTTTATGATTTTACCTTTTTTTTTACATATGGGAGATTTAGTTTGACACATAAGAAATCTAAAAAGGTCATTTTTTTAAATTCAAAATTGTAAATGGGCATGTACAAATATTGTGTGTGTGTGTGTAAGAGGAATTTTCAGAAACCATTATTGTTTACCGGCTATTAACTTCCTATAGCTACCATATACATAATTACTTCCTATAACTACTATTCAGTTGTTATGGTGGTGTATTCACTGTATTTGCACTAATGTATTCATGAATACAACAGCAAATAGCATCTAAAAATTAGGGTAGTTCAGTTGTATTCGCGCCATGTATTCATGAATACAACAGCAAAAAGCGCCTCAAATCAGGGCAGTCCAGCTGTACACGCATGTATTCACATGTATTTGCGCTGATGTATTCATGAATACAACAGTGAAAAGCGCCTAAAATCAGGGCAGTCCCAGTTGTACGCGCATGTATTCGCGCAATGTATTCATGAATACAGTAACAACAATTACCTAAAAAATAGGTATGTCCAGTTGTCTAAGAAAGGAAAAACATAAATAGCGTATTTCATGCCTCAACAGCAATATAGACCATAAATACTTATTTTGGTATAAAATATAAAAGGTAGTTATAGAAAATAATAATAATTTTGATTTATAATAAATTAATTGTAAACCTTTGGTACATGACGTAAAATTTCCTATATGTAATCACATGAGTTAGAGATTCATTTGTTCCGATTATCTCACCATATTTAAGACAAATTCACATACTTATTGGACCATTCGTATATAAAGAATTGGCCTTGGACCATAAGTTTGGCATGATTGAAACAAATTGACAAACTAAGCTACAAAGTATTCCATAACAAGTTACTCAATTTACTATCTAAACTTTTGTACTAGTCTCATCAGCATCTGAAACATCACTAGGACTATACGCTAATAGATCTTTTTAATTTTTGTCCCACAGACCATAGTTCGACTGATATAGATCATAATATCTACTCCATCTATCCCAATTTACTTGATAAAGTTCAAATTTCGAGAGTCAAACTTTCCGATTTTGACCACGAATTTGGATATAGAATCTTTTAAGTTTTCTGAAATAAAATTTACAGATTAGAAAAGTTTATAAAAGGAGTATTATAAGTAACAATAATAATTCAAACTATTTAAAAGGATATGAAAGGTCCACTTGACTCTCAAACTCAGAAGAGAGAAATAAAGGAAATACTCCTCGAGCTTGCTTGGGATTTGTAAAACTGCAAGCGTACATTGGCATACTATTGATTCTAGGCAAGATTACATCTAATCCCCGCATATTACAATAATTGAACCAGATAAATCAAATCAAACCTAATGAATGTAAATCATGTAATAATCTCAATAGTAAAATAGCCAAAACTCAATACATGGTGAATATTGTACTTCTCCGAAACGTTGGGAACCTCCTATCACATTCTTTCTCTTATTATGGTAGTACAAAGGGAAAAAGGAAACAAAATGGCATACAACAAGCTCTTCAAGAGAAGCACACATGATACTTGTATGGAGGATGGAGCTAAACCTATACTAGTCATAATAGAAATTTTATATTATTTTGGTAGCTGCATCTTAAGAATCATGCAACAACAAAAAATCCGAAAGCATCAAGAACCACTGGAGGGAAAAATCCAAGTAAATTGAACCCAACATTTGTTTCTCTGCAGTCCTAGGTCTAAATGCTGACCTACTCCAGCATATGTTACTCGATCAGCTGTTATCGCATGTTTCCCTCCCGCAGCACATCCATCATGTTGTATATTCGCTTCTCTTCTTTCAATTTCACCTATATTCAGAAAACATCTACTATTATTCTTTGGTGAATGCAGATTGCAAAAAGCTAGAACGACATCACAAAAATATTTGAAACTTCTATTTCTAACTGAATTTGTTCCTTGAGATGCATGGTGAAACCGCTGCAAAGAGAAGCTCCAATAACAAATTTAGACATTTTTTGTTCAGATTACCTTCTTAGCAAGGAAAAGTATAGCATCAACTGTTCCCTCTGCATAGATTGATCTACCACAAACATTGTGTTGAAATTCAAAAGAAACCCTGAAAAAGGAGATACAAAGTTAAACCTTATCAAAAAACAAAAAAGGGAGATGCAAAGTTAAAGTTGTTCAATTTATAAACATTTGGCAACAAAAATAAGACAGGGGAAAGCAAAGGATAGACAGTATTACGTTCCGTCTGGTGAGGTCAGATGGTACATGTGGAAAGCATGACCTAACAAGTGTTCTTCTGGGACACCAACCATCTCAACTTGTTGCTTGGGATCTCGTATTAGTTGTACCTGACAGAATATTCATGAGGATAATTAAATATTCGGATATTCTGTTAGGGATCTGAGAATCGATATTCTACCTTGTAAAATGCAAGTTATATAGAAAAATCACTTTCAACGCTTGAGAGCAAATTGAATTTCTCTATATGCTCCAACTCCAATTTAATTTAATCTTTCTTCATTCATTTCATTCGATTTTCCTCCAAAACTCGAAGAAGGCTGAAAATATTAGTAGACCTTGTATCTTTCGTTTCATTCTCTTTCCCTTCCAAACTTGAAGCACAGTTCGAATATATTTGGTAACTTGACAGTCTGTAGAAAAACCAACCCAGACAAGCTTAATAGAACTGTTATCCCCGTACAGGAAATAGAATTTACTCGAGACTTTTTGCTGTTATCGAAATTGTAAAATGGATTTAAGAGAATGTGGTGAATTCTGCTAGATGAATGTCCAAGAAAGAAAGAGAAACATACATCTGTGAGTTAACTACAGGAATGTGTGTCCCAGGAAAAGGGTTGCGGAAGGGGTCGGAAACCCCAAAGTAAAATGGCACTATGGGAAGATATACAAACCAGATGGAAGAAGATATGATATAGGAGCAAGTAGCATGACAATAAAGTGCCAGGGATGATAATATATTGATAGCTTCGGAAGAAAAAATAGTGGATGTTATCTGTACTTTATGTCTGTCAGATCTCGTCACCATTTCAGAAATTTGATTCAATATAAAGAAAAGTTTTAACGCAAAAAGCGCCATTTTGAAGCCATACACAGGAGAGGAGGGAGGTGATACATTGATATTGTACGTGTCTGATGGCTTTATCATCAGATCCTCTCATGAAGCCCATTTCAGTTATCTAAAACATGGTTAAAGTTAAAACACAACAAATTTGTTTGTGGCAGTTATTTCCACTAGACTTGGCTCCACAACCTAGGCCTGAAACTCTCCATCAATGACCCTAAATTCAGATGGTTCACTTTACGAGCTATGAAGCATAAGAAATCCAACGGAGCAATAAAGTCAATCTTTTTCTCTATGCTATCAGATTCTTTCCCGGTCAACTTATTTAAGCAGGACAGTAAAGTTGGTGGTATTAGAAATGGAATGCAATGGGCTATGTCATGTAGTGTCAGGGAAGCCTTTGTGTGTTGGAGCAACCGGAAAGTTGACAAGCCCACAAGAAAATCTGGTCTATGGTTCCTGCTACTATTTTGTTGGGCTAATGGACAGAAAGGAATCAAAAATGCTTTGATGGCATTACAACTGCCTGATGCAAACTTAAGGCTAGATGTTTAGTTTTCCTCTTTTGTTGGGTCAATCATACCCCTGTGTATAGCCCTGACCTCTTTTTGTAATTTATCAGCTCTATACTCCTTTCATAGGTTTCTTTTTTGTCTTCCTTAGGAGCTGATATCTTCCTCTTTTGTAATTTATGCATCTTCTGGATGCTTTTGTTATTAATATACAGGCACTCACATCATCAAAAAAAGTTTGTGGCATTAGAAAATAGTCAAATTGTGTAAAGATGAACGCGTTCGTAAAAGTATAGAAGACCACGAGCGCTATTTTATGAAAGGATAAAGTCAGGACGATATAAAATGGAAGAAGGAATGGAAAGAGAAAAGGGGTATGGAAATACCACAATAGGACAAATGTTCTTGTCATTATGAATAAAAAAAAGTTGCAGACGCACCTCATCCAAATCAAAAGAAACGCCTAATTTCTGAAAGCAAGAGATAACAGCCTTTGCAGTTCCAGAGGTGTCCAATTTACTTGCTTGATGAGACTCCATCACCTTATAATTTGATAAAGAGGCTCAAAATTCAGACTTCAATCACAGGAAACTATAAATCAAACTGAATTTTCTGTTAACATGTTGAGATGAATAAGACTGCAAGAGGGTCAGCAAAATAGAGAATAATGAAGGGCAAGCAAAGAAGAAAACAAATGCACCACAAGTACACCGATAATTAGCCAAAGCAACAAGCATGCACATCACATATATGATATGATTTCCAGATTTGCCTCAATTAGATATAGATATCTTGGTTAAACAGCACAATCAAAAAGAGTAACTCCAATAATTCTTCGCGGACCAGTTCCTTCATATTTTAGAAAGATAAGCATGGGGTATGTCCAATGTGTGTCAAATCAGAAGAAGTAAATAATAAAAGAACCGAACCAAAGAAAGACAGTCTTTAAATTGCTCTGCCTAATCCTGGAGCATGCAAAGAGTCACCTAAAATGCAGGCATGATACCTGGTGGGTACTAACTGATTTAATAGGCGTTTCTCCATCACCTTATAATTTGATAAAGAGGCTCAAAATTCAGACTTCAATCACAGGAAACTATAAATCAAACTGAATTTTCTGTTAACATGTTGAGATGAATAAGACTGCAAGAGGATCAGCAAAATAGAGAATAATGAAGGGCAAGCAAAGAAGAAAAAAAATGCACCACAAATACACCGATAATTAGCCAAAGCAACAAGCATGCACATCACATATATGATCTGATTTCCAGATTTGCCTCAATTAGATATAGATATCTTGGTTAAACAGCACAATCGAAAAGAGTAACTCCAATAATTCTTCGCGGACCAGTTCCTTCATATTTCAGAAAGATAAGCATGGGGTATGTCCAATGTGTGTCAAATCAGAAGAAGTAAATAATAAAAGAACCGAACCAAAGAAAGACAGTCTTTAAATTGCTCTGCCTAATCCTGGAGCATGCAAAGAGTCACCTAAAATGCAGGCATGATACCTGGTGGGTACTAAATGATTTAATAGGCGTTTGGACAATATTTAGCTGAATTTGAAAAGGAGTATTTTAATGTTCAGATATTTGCAAGGCATTTCAGACCCCTTAATGTCCTGCCTATTTCTCTCCATTCATGAACTCTAAGAGGCAAACCAAAACCCCAGTTGTAAAAGGAACAGCTGCAAAACTCCTCAATGAGTGAGGAACAGCCATTGTAATCACGCAGTAAGATGAGATAACATCCAGCGGCCTAGTGGCCCAATCACACACGAATCGAACAACTGGTCGTTTCAATTGGCCCTTTAGATATCCAGCCACAACATGGACACGGAATGCCAAATACAGCAATTCATGTATACCCGTCACCCCTGAGCTTGTTCTCAGTATATATCTTCAGTATTAAAAGCTTCATGTACACAATCTCAAGCAATTACTATTTTTGAGATCGTTAACTCTAAATACATCCATAGAACATGTACCACAAAGATGGATATTAGTGAAAGATGTAAAAATGGTAACCAGTTATTTAGTGCTTAATTACTAGTCCAATTCTACTGTCTGCCGTAAATTTGATTCCCAGTAGCTCTTAACATTTTCTGTAGCAACATTAAATTCAAAAGCCATTTGGGTCTAATATATTCAAATATACAAAGGAAAAGAATTTATGTTAACCTCGTATACATGTATTGTCAACGAGATCAGAAACCGAGGATACCAATGCAAGTAATGCAACTAAGCACCTTCATGGTAAAAGAATGAAAGCATATAAAATATAGTCAGCATTTCAATTTAATCTGAAATTGTTTAGTTATCAAGGTCTCAATAAGAAACATTTTGGCTGAATATACAAGAGCTTGTAAACCAATGGCCAACTCGCACGACGAAGAAGACAAACCTGTAGAGTGTACCCGGAGAAAGCTCCAGGGAATTGTTCGGCCATGATTTCCATGGCTGCGAGAAAAGCTACCACCTAAAACAGAGGAAAGGTATACCCCCGTTAAACTAAAGTCTGACATACTATTAAAAAAAAATAGAAGAGCAAAATGTGTAAACCTGCTTTCCCATTTGTGGTGAGATCACAGCATAAATTTTTGAGTCTGCCACTGTTTTGGTAAGCTTCTCCCTATCTCCACCAGTGGTTCCCATCACAAAAGGCACTCCAACTTTGCTGTATAATTCAGCATTATCTGCAGGTTCATAGTGGTAACAAGAACATTACAATGGCATCTCCTGCGGAGAATGCGATAGATATCATTTTGGTGCTTTTCTTTTTTTAAACCTCATTCCACATCCTCTTCTCCCCTCCGCTTAAGACATGTGCAATAGATATCACAGGAACCTAACTTCAGTGTCAAGATGATTGGGTATCTGAGTATGTAGACAATCTATAAAGTCCAGCATTTTATCAAAAATCATTACTAACCTTCCCCGTACACCAAACTTATAAGTCATAAAGACATCTACACTCTATAAGAGAAATATTCTATGTTTTACTCTCAACACAATCTTGCTTCCCAGCATCATGTCCTGAATACCTTAAAGGTTCCAAAACATACACACAATTTTCCAAGTGGCAATATGGCAGGATATATCTTAAAGATCTAGCAGAACCTTCACAACAACAACAACAACAACAACCTCGTGTAATCCCACAAGTGGGGTCTGGGGAGGGTAAGAGTGTACGCAGACCTTACCCCTATCTTTAAGAAGGCAGGGAGACTGTTTTCAGAAGACCCTTGGCTCGGGATGAGAAATGAGAAAAGGGGAGGAGCAATAACAAACATACCGATTTGACAACCGACCCAACAAAAAAACAAAAAAAAACATCTCTTTGCAAGTTGTTTTGTATTAGACATGTGTGATGCGCCATGTAAAACCTAGCCACTAAAACGTTTCCGCAGTTGTCCACATCATTCTGCACTCCCCTTTACCTATCCTTGTGCAACTATAGTTCTTGCATATGATATTGTCTACTTCTTCCATTTCAGAGACTGAATATCTATTCAAAAGCATACCTCAAAGAATAGATCCCAATTGCTTCTTGTGATAAGGTCAACCTAAGTGCTAACCTTTTTTCCTTTTTTTTCTATATATAACGGAGAAATCCCCGATGCCAATGGCGCACAATTCGAAACTCGATGGATAATGGGCCCGCCCCTCTACCTTTCTCCACTTAATTACCGTGCTTTTGGTTGTGACAAGGTTCGAACTTGTGATGTGTGCCTAAAACCCACACTCATGTGTTGAACTCTTCCCCCTAGACCAAAGCCCGGGGGCAATGACATGGGAATATGCTTCCTCCAAGATTGTAATTCCACACTATTAACAACAAAACAACATTTAACTACTATACTACCCCCCCCCCCCCCAAATTTCAGGAGGACTTAGTACAGGCACAACAGTAGGATATGTTCATCTGTCTTCAATAGGACAGCGGTATTGTTTGATCCTTATTTCCTTTTATTTTCAATACCAGAGATTCAGCAGGTCTAACGTAATTCATAGAGAATGCTTGACCTTTTTTTCAGATGAAGATATACAAAAGTATCTGAGCATTGGGATCAAACACAATAAAATCAAAACAAAAAGGAGATCAATACATGTGTAGCATATCAGAACATCCAAAAGACACTCGAAAGTAACTTTTTGAATCTTTGTCTTACCATTCACAGCGGCAGGCACTGTGTAGTCCACTACAATTAAATTCGGGTGTTCCTCAAAGACAGAGGACAAGATGTTTTCTCTGTCTGAAGGACCATGCACAGTTATCTCTTTTCCACTCACCTCCACAATTTTTCCTGCATCTTCCGGACCACTAAAACATACTGAAACAGGTTGAAGTCCCGCAGAGATTGATGCTTCAAGAACTGCCCTCCCCATTTTTCCAGTACAACCATTCACCTTTATATCATCAAATTTTTTTGCGCTTAATCAATCTGAATTAAAAAGTACTCACATATAACATTGTTAAAAATATAAATTCATGCTCATACTATAGCTTAATTTTTGAAGAGACTACCATATTTGATACCACCAATTGCAATTGGTATAAAACATGAGTTTAAGTTATGTACGCTAACTGTTAGTAATTTTTTACACTAGAGGTAAGCTTCCTTAAAATAGGTAAAGGTGACATGACAGTGTAAAAATTCCTTACGCGGATGGTGAATATAACTTTAAAACTCATAAAATATTTAGAACAGTTTTAGCCCGTGTAATTAAATGCCATGGCGTAGTCGCTACTACAGCAAAATTTTGAAAAAACAAATAATAATAATGCCAGGTAAATTGAAGGGAAGGTACCATTATAGGAAGTGCATCGATTGAAGGCGTGTTCTGAATGAGCTGAACATGTTGGTCAGAAGTAGAACACATTTTCACCAAAGATTTTCGCCCTCTGACTAAACTACTACTATTACCGTTTTTGCTGCTATAGTTGTAACGAATTATTCCTCCATGGATGTTCGATGGAACTTTAATGGCCGCCCACATTGTTAACGATGGATTTCACTGGAACCAAAAAAAAAATGCCACAGCACCCAAAATATACTTTCAACGTTGAAAAAAAAAGATTTATAGAAAATTAGGACTATTTCGGAGAATAGAGAAGAATACTACCTTAGAAAGCAAAAGAGAATGAATGGCACCGCGAACAGAGGAGATGTGCCGGCAGTTGAGGTTTTGGGTTTTGAGAGTTTTTGAGTTTTGTCCAGCGCAATTTAGGTTACTTTCTTTAGAACACTAATCTTATCATTTATACAAAGAAAACTGTCTTATAATTTATTAAAAAAACGGCACTTAGGGTATACGAACAGGGAACGAACAGGGGTACTTTGGTAATTATAAATTTATTCAGCGATAAATTGGTAATTAAGTCAACAGACGTACTACATTGTGTAGTGCAAACACCGAGTTCTACCTTATTTTTTAATTTTACTTAGTTTTTATCTGTTATTTCTTGATGGGCATGTAAACTTTTGATTCTATTTTTTATAATATTGATCTACAATCATCATACTGCTTTTGGCATTCTCTTTCTATTTTTGCTTAATTTTTGCTTTTAATACATCGTATGCAAGTTTAGTTATTTGATTTATGCATATATGGCCTTTACTTTACCTTCATGTTTCTTAGTAGATTTTGTAGATGCATGTGGTTGATTGTTTGAATTCTTCTTGGAAGGAAAGGAAAGAAATTTGATGCGACAAAGATGTTTGACGATATGCCTCAAGTACTGTTTAAAGAAGAAATAGTGATGGAAACTTCGATGCAACAAAGATTTTTAACGATATGCCTCAAGAAGTATTTAATTTTTTTGCTTTATTCCTTTATTATTAGGTGTCCTATAACGTAGAGATCTATCATCAACCCTAAGGATCCAGAATTACTCAATAGTATAATGTGCGTCAATAGTTAAATGAATACTTGTACGAAATGCATTTAATTTGCTTATATATTTATTACAGTATTG
>ML417313.1:1198-13552 GCA_005239525.1 Nicotiana knightiana | reverse complement strand
TCTACTGACAATAATAATAAACTAGCAATTACTAACAATGTGTTGTAAATAATGATAATAAAGGTCTAAGGTTTAGTTTCCCCCGTTGGTGAATTCTTTCTTGGATATTTCTTATAGTTTAAATAATCGTCTCTATCAATCATGAATACTCTATCTACCATAAATCTCTCTCAAGTAATTATGATAATTTACTAGACGCACTCTCTCAAGTTACGCTAGCTAGATTGCATTACAGTTCACTTTAGATTGCACCCGAGGTATCGTTATCTCTAATCCAACCTCTAAACCCTCGGTTATGACTTTCGTCTATACTCCGGGAGTGATGTTGTTCAAACAACTACATAACTATGCACTCTCTCTCGAGTAGATACATAATAAATAGGCACAGCTAATTGATGGCCATTCAATTAACTACAACAAGAACGTAGTTGAACAAATAGAGATTAATCAACCAAAATATGTTAATATCACAACAAATTCATCCCCAGCGTGTTCTACCAAAACCCTAGATTAAAGAAGTTAGCTAGAAATATTCATAAGAATCAAACTCAAAATAAATTGCATAATTGAACTACAAAGTAATGAATAAAAGATGTAGAAATCAATGTTTTGTCACTTCAATGGTTTCTTTTCTTCGAATCCTTCATCTGCCTTCTAATCCTCGTTAAGTTTTGTTTTAGGGGTCTATTTATATGTTTAGGACAAACCCTAAACGTGTAGGATACTTCTATTCCAACCGGGAAACACTTAAACTTGTCAAAACTCGGAATTGACCGAAACAGGGGCCTGGCGTTTGGGCCTTAACGCCTGGATAACGCCAGGCTAGGGCTGGCGTTTGGACTCCAACGCCTGGCTAACGCCAGGCTAGGGCTGGCGTTTGGACTCTAACGCCTGGCTAACGCCAGGCAGGGCCAGGCGTTTGGGCTCTGGCGCCCAGCTATAGCCCGGTGCACTCCTCCTCGCCTCTTAAGCGTATTTTCGATGTATTTTCATCCATTTAGCTCGGTTTCCATATCCAATTCACCTACACATGAAATAGACTCTATTGTGCACATAAAAAGTGTATTTTTATCATTAACGCACATAAAATGTAGGGCATATAACATGTTAAACCATGAATTCTAGCCTCGCATCACACCGCCATAGCCAAGCCCATTGACTAGCTGTATGAGAAGCTCAAAGCTACTGGTTATGTCACACCTATCCCTGCTGCCACCCCTGAGAACTCTTCTTAGTGGGTTAACCCAAAGAAATCCTGTGCATACCTTTCCGGTATGAAAGGACACACCATCGAAGAATGCTGCTCTCTGAAAGACAAAACACAGGCTCTCATTGACAAAAAGATTATTGTGGCAAAAGGCCACGCTCCAAACGTCCACGACAATCCTTTGCCAGACCATAAGGGTAGAGGTATCCATATGATTGAAATAGAAGATGATTGACATCCCGAGGGATCAATTGGGTTGATCGCAGAAGGCGATGACCCAAAGAAACCCGTAGTCACTCTCAAACCGATCATAGTCCAGATTCAACCATCTGAGGACACTGAGGTGAATATGTCTATACCATTTGAGTTTGAAGCAACGCCACATACAAAGTCACCAGTGCCAATTGAAGTTGAGTTTGTATCTCCAGCAAATGCACCGGCACCATTCGAGGTCGCCGTCTTGCCACCCCGAACACACATTCCGTTTGAATTAAGGATGGCCGCACCAATTCCAGTTGCAATGTCAACCACGCCACCCTTCAATTCAAACGCTATCCCTTGGGACTACACAGCCGAGGTGAGAAGGAAAGGCAAGGTCAAGTCTGAGGAAGCTATCGCAGCACAGGGTATGACGAGAACTGGTAAAGTCTACACCCCTGAGCATCTGGCCGAGTCAAGCGAGCAGGCTGCCAACATGCCTCCCCTTAGANTCCTCTCTTTGCTGCAGAATTCTGAAACACACAGAAATGCTTTGTTGAAAGTGTTGAGTGAAGCATATGTGCCAAACAACATCACTAGCGGGGAAATGGCCAATATGGTAGGCCAAGTATTGGAGAGTCATAAAATCACTTTTCATGAGGACGAGCTACCACCTGAAGGATTGGGGCACAACAAAGCGTTGCACATCACCGTGCAATACGAAGATCATTTCATCACAAGAATCTTGATTGATGGAGATTCCAGTCTTAACATCTGTCCGTTGTTAACACTCAAGAAATTGGGTAAAGGGGTACATGAGATAAGGGATGGAGAGATCAATGTGAAAGCCTTCGATGGTTCTCAGAGGTCCACCATGGGGGAGATCAGTCTATGTATGCAAATGGGAACGACTTGGTTCGAAGTGGATTTCCAGGTGATAGATGTGCCAGCATCCTACAACCTACTGTTGGGACGACCCTGGATTCATGCTATTGGGTCCATAGCATCAACGCTACATCAGGCGGTAAAATTCGAGTGGAACCACCAAGAGGTGATTATTCATGGTGACGGTAGCAACCCCATTTATAGTCGTCAAACTATTCCGGTGATTGACGGAAAAAGGAAGATAGGCGGGGGAACTTACCACCACATTGAGCGGGTCAATGCTATCGACAAGGACAAGTGGTGGGATAGCAAGATTGAGAGCATCCTAAACTGGAGAGGATATGATCCAGGCAAAGGGCTCGGTAAGAACCTCCAAGGGATCACGAAGCCCATAAAGCTCGAGAAACATGGTACTGCTTTCGGTATGGGGTATGAGTACACTTGGCATGAATTCAACGACTGGTCGCCACTTTGGCGCGGTACCTATTACCCTTTGGAGCAACCGATACCTCATCTTAAGCAGACTTTCAAGCATGCCGACATTATTTACGGATCAGACGAAGAAGAAGCACTTGCAACGATGAGGAGTTTGTTCCTAGAGGACGAGGATATGTATTGCTGTGTTGTTCTCGATGAGGAGGAGGAGGAAGGCCCTTCCGTACAGACTGTATGCAAGGGGACATATCTCAAGAACTGGTCTATCAAGACAACCAAATCCCGACGAGCCTCAGGGTAGCAAGGCTAAAACAAGCATTATTTACTGTTTTATTTACTAAATGATTTTCCTTTCCCTGTATTTTTCAATTTCTGCAATAAGATCTTCAATGTTCAAAACAATTATTCAATTCATCAAAGCATCTTCTAAATTTCTCTTATGAATCCGATATTTATTGCTATTGTCCTCTCTCATTACTTTATTTATACATCATTACTATTACTTGTCTTGATGAACTGATGACTGTGACATGCAATGAGACAATGCAGCAAACGGACATTGATTCATACGAAGACGACATACCTGACGAGATTGTCAAAGAATTTGAGAACTTTGAGAACAGACCTAAGTCCAACCTGGACGAGACTGAAGTTATCAACCTAGGAGATTCAGAAAACGTTAAGGAGACTCGCATCAGCATTCATTTGTCATCATCAGAAAAGAAAGAATACACAGAGTTTCTAAAAGACTATGAGGATGTATTTGCATGGTCGTATGATGACATGACTGGTCTAAGTACGTCTATTGTGGCTCACAAACTGCCAACCAATCTAATGTGTCCACCGGTGAAACAAAAGCTCAGAAAGGTCAAACCCGACATGAGTTTGAAAATCAAAGAAGAAGTTAACAAGCAGATCAACGCCAAAGTTCTCCGGGTAGTGGAGTATCCGACATGGTTAGCCAACATTGTACTTGTTCCAAAGAAGGACGAGAAGGTCAGAGTCTGCGTCGACTACCGAGATCTTAACCGGGCCAGTCCAAAAGATGGCTTCCCCTTACCAAATATACACATTCTGATTGACAACTGCGCCAAGCATGAATTACAGTCCTTCGTGGATTGCTTCGCCGATTATCACCAGATTTGGATGGATGAGGAAGATGCTGAGAAAACGGTGTTCATCACACCGTGGGGAGTGTATTGTTACAAGATGATTCCATTCGGCCTGAAGAATGCATGGGCCACCTACATGAGGGACATGACCACCATATTCCATGACATGATTCACAAGGAGATCGAGGTGTACGTGGATGATGTTATTATCAAATCAAAGAAAGCTGCTGATCACATGGAGAATTTGGGGAAGTTCTTCAATAGATTGTGAAAATACAATCTGAAACTAAACCCCACGAAGTATGCATTCGGGGTTCCTACTGGGAAGTTGCTCAGGTTTATTGTAAGCCGCCGGGGAATAGAATTGGATCCGTCAAAAGTCAAAGCCGTTCAAGAACTACCACCACCAAGGAACAAGAAAGATGTGATGAGTTTCTTGGGGAGTCTTAATTACATCAGCATGTTTATGGCACAATCTACAGTCATCTGTGAGCCAATCTTTAAGATGTTGAAGAAGGACGCCGAGACCAGGTGGACCGATGATTGTCAAAAGGCTTTCGACAGAATCAAGGAATATTTGTCAACACCGCTAGTCCTAATACCGCCCGAGCCAGGCAGACCTTTATTACTCTATCTTCCCGTGTTAGGTAGAGCTTTCGGCTGTGTTCTGGGGCAGCACGATGAAACGGGAGGGCATGACAAGCTATTTATTACCTCAACAAGAATTTCACTCTATATCAGGCCCGATATTCTCTATTAGAGCGTACATGTTGTGCTCTAACTTGGGTCGCCCAAAAGTTGAGGCATTACTTCTGTGCCTACAAAACATATCTCATATCAATGATGGATCCATTAAAGTACATCTTTCAGAAGCCCATGCCCACTGGCAAGCTAGACAAGTGTCAAATCCTACTGAGCGAATTCGACATTGTTTACATGACTCATAAGGCAGTTAAAGGACAAGCTCAGGTAGATCATCTTGCTGAGAATCCCGTAGACGGAGGATACGAACCCATGAAAACATATTTTCCTGATGAATAGTTATCATTCATAGGAGAAGATATTGCAGAATCCTATGATGGTTGGAGGATGTTCTTTGATGGAGCAACAAACTTCAAGGGAGTCGGTATTGGAGTAGTCCTAGTATCAGAGACCGGTCAGCATTATCCGATATCCGCCAAACTCAGGTTCCCTTACACCAACAATATGGCTGAATATGAAGTCTGCATCTTGGGGCTCAATATGGACATTGACATGAACGTCCAGGAGCTGTTAGTGATCGGTGATTCAGACCTATTGGTACATCAGGTACAGGGAGAGTGGGCAAAAAAGAATTCCAAGATACTGCTAATTAAGAAAGAGGTTCACAAAGATAGAGTTCCGGCACGTCCCTAGAATCCAGAATGAGACGCATTAGCTACTTTGTCCTCAATGATCCAGCATCCGGACAAGAATTTCATTGACCCTATTCCTATAAAGATCCATAATCAGCCAGCTTACTGTGCCCATGTCGAAGAAGAAGTAGATGGAAATCCTTGGTTTCATGACATCGATGAGTACTTGGAAAAATGAGAATACCCCGAGCTTGCAAATTCCACTCAGAAATGCACACTTCGGAGATTGTCCAACAATTTCTTCCACAACGGAGGAATCCTGTATAGGAGGACTCCCGATTTGGGGTTATTAAGGTGTGTTGACGCAAAAGAAGCATAAATTGCTGGAAGAAATTCATGCTGGGACCTGTGGCCCACATATGAACGGTTTTGTTCTAGCAAAGAAGATACTCCGAGCTGGTTACTTTTGGATGACCATGGAAATGGACTGCATGTTCGGAAGTTCCACCGCTGCCAGATACATGGGGATATGATAAAGGTGCCTCCAAGTGATCTCAATGCAACCATCTCACCATGGCCGTTCGCCGCTTGAGGTATGGACATTATTGGACCAATCGAGCCTGCCGCCTCCAATGGCCACATGTTCATTCTAGTCGCCATTGACTACTTCACTAAATGGGTCGAAGCGGCCTCCTACAAAGCAGTTACTAAGAAAGTCGTGGCCGACTTTGTCCGCGACCGCATTGTTTGTCGGTTCGGAGTTCCCGAGTCAATCATCACCGACAATGGTTATAATCTCAACAGTGACTTTATGAAAGCTATGTGTGAAACTCTCAAGATCAAACACAAAAATTCCACATCATACAAACCTCAGATGAATGGAGCCGTAGAGGCCGCTAACAAAAACATCAAGAAGATACTAAGGAAGATGATAGAAAGGCACAAGCAGTGGCATGAAAAGTTATCATTCGCTTTATTGGGATACCGCACCACTGTCCGCACATCAAAATGGGAAACTCCCTATATGCTAATTTATGGTACAAAGGCTGTTATTCCTGCCGTAGTGGAGATTCCATCTCTAAGAATTATACAGGAAGCTAAACTCAGCGATGCAGAGTGGGTAAGAAGCCGTTATGAGCAACTAGCCCTCGTAGTCGGGAAGAGAATGAATGCAATATTTCATGGTCAACTATATCAGAACAGAATGGCCAGGGCCTTCAACAAGAAGGTCAAGCCGAGACGATTCACACCAGGTCAGCTGGTGTTAAAGAAAATCTTTCCGCATCAAGATGAAGCCAAGGGGAAGTTCTCTCCCAACTGGCAAGGTCCGTACATGGTTCATAGAGTGCTAACATGAGGAGCACTCATACTTGCAGAAATGGACGGAGAAGTTTGGCCGAAACTGATCAATTTAGATGCAGTCAAGTGCTACTGTGTGTAATATTTATGCTTTCTCAATGATGTAAATTGAACTACGCCTGACCTGATTCCCGTGTAAGAGGGGATACGTAGGCAGCCCTATGGGTTCGATCACAATTCAATAAAAATCTATTTTTCCCCCCAATTGGAAACTTGGGCAGAATTTTGAGGAGGACCCTCAAAATTCTGAAGCGAGTAGCAGTCCACAAGCATTCACCCAGCCAACTGGAGAAAATTTTTGAGGAGGACTCTCAAAATTCTGAAGCAAGTTCAGCCAATCGCCGCGCGAGCAGCAGTCATAGGCGTCCACCCAGTAAACTGGGTAGAATTTTGAGGAGGACCCTCAAAATTCCGCAGTAGGAGAGGTTGCAATGTCTCGAGCCGTGTCATGTCGTCGGTTCATCTAAAACTATTTTAGATTATATATTATATATTACAAAATCATGCATATTTATTTTTTTTGAAGCATCCTGTTTAGCGAACGCTACCCCAATGATAGAAACATTATCATCATGATCAAGCAGAGCCAACAGGAATGCGAACTAACCTTTTCCCTTTACAAAATTCACGGTCTTTCTTTGGATGCATGCACAAAATTGCAAAAGCCCCAAAACATATTATCCGCTCAAAGGACATACATCGTTCCTCAAACTCGCATGCCAACATTTATTATCAGCACAAATAATGCTTCATTATCACAATGCTCTACCGCAATTTAACACCAGCTAAGAATTTCTGTTTTCCTTCATTAAATCTTGCATAAGGCTACCTTTCTGCCTTCCGGGGTTAAACGCTACCTCCATCTGTATTCGTATATTGCATAAGGCTACCTTTCTGCCTTTCGAGGTTAAATGCTACCTCCATCTGCATTCGTATATTGCATAAGGCTACCATTCTGCCTTCCGAGGTTAAACGCTACCTCCATCTGCATTCGCATATTGCATAAGGCTATCTTTCTGCCTTCCGAGGTTAAACGCTACCTCCATCTGCATTCGCATATTGCATAAAGCTACCTTTCTACCTTCTGAGGTTAAACGCTACCTCCATCTGCATTTGCATATTGCATAAGGTTACCCTTTTGCTTTCCGAGGTTAAACACTACCTCCATATGCATCGCATATTGCATAAGGATACCTTTCTGTCTTCCGAGGTTAAACGCTACCTCCATCTGCATTCGCATATTGCATAAGGCTACCTTTCTGCCTTCCGAGGTTAAACGCTACCTCCATTTGCATTCGCATATTGCATAAGGCTACCTTTCTGCCTTCCGAGGTTAAACACTACCTCCACCTGTATTCGCATATTGCATAAGGCTACCATTCTGCCTTCCGAGGCTAAACGCTGCCTCTCATTTACTTCTCAAAAGTAACCAATGCCTCTAGAATTATTTACTGCGCTTTCCTTTTGGGCTAAGCTCTTCCCCTTTAATTCGCAAGACTAAACTCTGTCTTGTCAGCATCATACTATTGCATCTTCATGGGCTAAAATATCGCCAACTTATCCAAAGGCGTCATCATTCGGAGGCACCATCTTCATGGCCCAAGAACACCATGTCATGGCCTGAGGATCTCTTTTATCATTTTGCATACCATTATTCAAAGGCATCATGGTTCATAGGCACCATCTTCATGGCCCGAGAACATCATTTCATGGCATGCGAATCCTGCATCAAGCAATTCATGACCCAAGACATCATGGTCTAAAGACGTCATCCTTAACCGTCCAAAGAGAGCATTCATAGTCTAACGGGAATTTGCATCATGTTTAAATTACGCACGATATGCTTGTATTACTCATTTGCAGGTAACCCGACAAGCAACAACCATCATGGCGGGCGCGGTCCCACTCCAGTTCTCCTAATTACCCCGTAACCGTTTATTCAATCAGTCCTATATGTTGCGTCCGTCCTTATAAAACTTCATCGGTATACTTCGCCGGTGGCTCCTGAACTACATACGGCCTGATTCTTGTAAAACCAGGGATATGTAGGCAGCTCAGAAACCAGGGTGCGACCTGAACCTTTCAAGCTATTTCCACTCGGTCAAAATTGGCCATCATGTTTTTACTTGACAACTCTTTTATCCTTCCCGGATAAAGTGAGGATCCTGTTGATACCCAATTTTTTCTCAAACTATTTTAAAATTTGCATATATACCTCCAAAATCACTTTTCATAATGAATGGTACTTTTCCCTAATTTTCCATATTTTTATCAATTTGTTTTCCTATTTCTTTAGTATTTTATAATTATTCATAAAGTATATTATAAATAATTTCAAAATATTTTCCAGCTCAATATATCATTTTTTGATCTTATTAGTATTTAATTATTTTACAAATTAGCCAATTTGGCGTTATTTAGCTATAATTGCAGTAATTTTTGCAATTATAGCCTAATTGTATACTCTATACTATTAATCCGATAATTAGCCATTTTATATATTTTAAATACTAGTTAATTACCTTAATTTCACCTATCTAGTCTTAATTTCATTTTTTATATAATTACTATCTATTCTTTTTATTAAATTACTTTATCTAATTTTAAAGGGTATTTAACAAATAGCCATCTTTATTTAAATTCTAGTCTAAATCAAACCTGGTCCTAACCCAATTAATCTAGCCCAATACCCAAGCCCAATATCCTATCTACCCAGCCCAACTCAGAGTCAATCTTGACCGTTGATCAAATTTGATCAACGGTCCAGATCTCTCCCTTCCTTAATTAGACCTAGATGACTACCCCCCTCTCTCATTTACCCCCTCATTCTCTCTCAACCGGTCTCTTTACCTCCCTCTCTCTATCTCTGGTTCTCTCTAGAACCTTCCACTTTCCCCTCTTCCGATGAGCTCTGTACACCTTCTGTGGCCACTTCCCTCGCCGGAAACCATGGTCTCTCATCATCTCCTGGCCCCTACTTCACCCCATGCCGGTTTGACACTACCCTGAGGTCCTCAAGTGACCCAGATGCGGTTCAACTCCTACCCGTGGTCCCTCATGCCATTTTCGGCCACCTCCGGCCGTTTGAGTAAGATCTATGACTTTTCCGGCTAAAGCCGATGACATTTGAAGGTTTTCTTGTTTTCTTTGGGTTCTTTGAAACCCTAACTCCTAAAATTTTCCGATTTTCTTTTAGATCTGTCTTAGATTTGTGTATATTATGGGCTCTTTATTATTTTCCTTAAAGGTTTTCCGATTTCTCTAAAATAACGCTTTATCTTCAACTAGGATTTCTTAACCCCTTTCAAAACACTTTCTCTTTTGATTTTTGGTACTAACCTAGGATTCTCAGTATATTTTAAATGTTTGATTAACCATTCTCTCTTTATTTGAGTTATTTTGTTAAAAAACCCCCAATTTTAGGGTTATGAGTTTGTCTTGGTTGCTGTATTTAGTTGATATGTATGTTTCTCGTAAACATCCTACGATTCTGTGATTCTTACTTATGTTTGCTTGTTAGGGTTTTTGTGTTCGATTATTCTTGACTATATCATGCTCCATACGAAACCCTAACTCATATTTGATATTGTTCTTTCTTATGGTCCCGATTCTAGTCTATTACCTGCTTATTCTCATAGTGTCATGATAAATCAGTTTTATCTTCTCTATTTCCTTAGAACTGTGATATTTTCCTAAAAACTGTGATTCTGTGTATTTTTCCTTAGAACTCTTTACTAGTTTTGTATATTTGTGTGATATTTGCCTTATTTGATAACTGATTCCCCGTGATTTCGAGGGATTTCTTGCTGATTTTTCAGAATTATTTTCTACCTTCTGTTATGTATAAGTATGCTGTTAATTAATTATATACTTTCCTTAATTAATATTTTGTACCTAGTCCTAATCACATTCTTTACTACTCTTTGTACGATTAATATCAGTCTTTCAAATTAGTTCTCTTTCCTTCTTTACTACTGTGGTATCGTTTGAACTGTGACTCCTTAGTTGTGGGGAGTACTTGTATTGATTGGATCCTAATTGTGTTTATTTCTATAATTATATACACTTTACTTGATTCCTTTCCTTTTGTTTCCACTACTTGTTACCGTTTGGGTATGATTCCTTAACTAAAGGAAGTCTGTATACTAAATTGATTCTAATTGATGATTATTTCTATAATTACTGCTGAACTATTATTTTTACCTTATTCCTCTGCCTGCTTTTCAAAACTATATATACTCTATTCGTTCATTAGCATACAGAGGAACAACTAATCTATTCAACTCTCTCTCTCTCACAATTAAAACTTGCTCTCTATTCTCTCTTTTGTGCTACTTGCTACTATTCTAAGTTAGCCAGCTGCAAGCCAAGGCTAACCACTGTGCCTCTCCTATTTTTGCTTTGTGTTTCTGCTTTCTTCACTTCACTGGTCTATTCTAATTTAGATTTCAGTCCTCAACCAACATGTTTCAATTACTGTTGAAATTTATTGTGTTTCTAATCTGCTTCTATTTACTATTCTGTTGTTCAACATGTACCTAACATCCTGAATCCCCTCTACCTGTTAAGTTATGCTTTACTTGTCAATGACCAGCATGTTTCTGTATACTTAGCACCTGCTTCTTATGTGAATCCCCATGCCTATGACTTGTACATTAGTTTGATCATGGTCTTAGTTGTTTGGTATTGGTATGTTAATCTAATCCGACTCTTTGTTGTACTCCTGATCCCCTGAACTCTTAGGAGTTTCTGATTGTGTGCTCATATATGTTTCTGTGTGCTACATGTTTTCCCTTACTTGCTTTGTATTTGTCCCCCAAGTCACATACCCTTGCTTGTGATTGTTGGACTATTCTTGAACCTGTTATGTGATGCTGAGCTTGTTTTGAGAATGGTGTTCTCTCTAGCTGTTTTCATCAGTTAAACCTTTTGTTATGGAAAAAAACTATTTTCACTAAGTCTCTCCTCTTTTTCAAAACTGTTTCAAAACTCTTTTCCTACTTAAACTCCTCAAAACTATGTCGAGCACTTTCACTATACTCTTAGACCCCCTTAGGTTCTTCCCCCTCTGTATGAGCATTGCCTTGGGACCCTTGAGCTCCCTCTGAACTTTGACACACAAAGGCTGTTCATTCCACACTGCACTTACTCTATCTTGGCTATGAAATCTGGGTGTGAGCATTGCCCGGGAACCCTTGAGGTCCTTAGGGAACTCTGACACTCCCAGATTATGAGAAAGGTTGTGAAATAATACTTGGCATTGAGGACCTGGAGACTTGAGCCCATTATGAAGGCTCCCTATAGTTAACTTCTCATTTTCTTATTTTTAGTTATGTAATTCCTATTCAATGGTCTGTAATAATTAATTGTAAACAACTCTGGGGTCGGATTGTGAAAATAGGTGGGTGATATGCATGTTGTAGTATAATTAAGGGTAGAGACCATGTTTCTAGGTTTATTTTCTCTATGCGCAATCGCAACCATGTTTAGGTACAACATGTCGTGCATTAGATATCATGCTACTTAGGCTCATATATACTGCTTTCCTTTCATCATGTCATCATTCATTGCCCTCACTTAGAGATCCTGCCTATAGGACAAATAATTAAGTAAATTGCTATTATGTGATTCTGCTCATATAAACGTGTTCTGAAACTTCATTAGAAGTCATGTCCTAGGATAAATAATATTAACTGCAATCATGTCTCACCATGCCTACGCACTTAGAGATCCTGTTTCTAGGTAAACAACATTAAAAAATATATCACCTATGCTATTCCTGAAACTGTGCATAATGTTGTGATTCTATGTGCATTTAGAAATC
>MDKJ01072692.1:0-14674 GCA_005239525.1 Nicotiana knightiana | reverse complement strand
GAAGTGAACTGAGTACCTCTGTCTGAAATAATAGAAACTGGAATACCATGCAGATGAACGATCCCTCGGATATAAATCTCCTCCAACTGCTCCGATGAATAAGTAGTCAGTACCGGAATGAAATGGGCTGATTTGGTCAGCCGATCCACAATCACCCAAATAGCATCATGCTTCCTCAAAGTCCGAGGAAGTCCAACCACAAAGTCTATGGTGATCCGATCCCACTTCCACTCTGGAAGCTCAATCTTCTGAAGTAACCCTCCCGGTCTCTGATGCTCACATTTGACCTGCTGACATTTGAGACACTTCGCTACAAACTCTGATATATCCTTGTTCATTCTTCGCCACCAATAGTGCTGTCTCAGATCCTGATACATCTTCGTGGTACCCGGATGTATGGAATACCGCGAACTATGGGCCTCCTCAAGAATCAACTCCCGAAGCCCATCTACGTTGGGCACACAGATACGCCCCTGCATCATCATCACCTCATCCTCTCCTATAGTCACATCTCTGGCATCACCCCGCCGGACTCTATCCTGGAGAACTAAAAGGTAGGGATCATCATACTGGCGCTCTCTGATACGATCATAGAGGGAAGACCGAGCAACCACACAAACCCGGCAAGGCTCAGAATGATCCAATCTCACGAACTGATTGGCTAAGTACTGAACATCTAAGGCTAGAGGCCTCTCAGCTGCATGAAGGTATGCCAAACTCCCCAAACTCCCCGCCCGGCGACTCAAGGCGTCGTCCACCACATTGGCCTTCCCCGAGTGGTATAATATAGAGATGTCATAGTCCTTTAGCAACTCTAACCATCAACGCTAGCGCAAATTTAGATCCTTCTGCTTGAATATGTGCTGCAAACTCCGGTGGTCAGTATAAATCTCACAAGGCACACTGTACAAATAATTACGCCAGATCTTCAAGGTATGAACAATGGCAGCTAACTCAAGGTCATGGACAAGGTATATCACATGTATCTTCAACTGTCTGGACGCGTAGGACATCACCCTACCGTCCTGCATCAACACCGCTCCAAGGCCGACTCGCGAGGCATCAAACTGTATAAGACCCCAAACCAGTAGGCAATACCAAGATTGGGGTTGTAGTCAAAGCTGTCTTGAGCTTCTGAAAGCTCGCCTCACACTCCTCCGTCCACTAAAATGGAGCACCCTTCTGGGTCAATCTAGTCATAGGGGCCGCAATCGATGAAAATCCCTCCACAAAATGACGGTAGTAGCCCGCCAAGCCAAGGAAACTACGAATCTCTGTAACTGAGGACGTCCTAGGCCAACTCTGCACGGCCTCTACCTTCTTCGGATCCACCCGAATGCCCTCACTCGATACTACGTGGCCGAAGAATGCCACAGAACTCAACCAGAACTCACTTTTTGAGAACTTTGCACACAACTTCTTCTCTCTCAGGGTCTGAAGCACTGCCCTCAGGTGCTGCTCATGATCTTCCCGACTCTAGGAGTAAACAAGAATATCATCTATGAAAACAATGACGAATGAGTCGAGATATGGCCTGAACACATTGTGCATCAAATGCATAAATGTTGTTGGGGCATTAGTCAGCCCAAATTACATAACTAGAAACTCGTAATGGCCATACCGAGTCCTAAAGGCAGTCTTCGGGATATCTGGCTCCCGAATCTTCAACTGATGGTAACCTGAGCACAAATCAATCTAAGAAAATACATGTGTGCCCTGAAGCTGGTCAAATAGATCATCAATACGAGGCAAGGGATAACGGTTCTTCACTTTAACCCTGTTGAACTGGCGATAATCAATACACATGCGCATAGAACCATCATTTTTCTTCACAAACAAGACAGGAGCACCCCAAGGTGAAACACTGGGTCGAATAAAACCCTTATCAAGCAATTCTTGTAACTGATCCTTCAACTCCTTCAACTCAGGAGGAGCCATACGGTACGGAGGAATGAAAATGGGTTGTGTGCCCAGCAACAAATCAATGCCAAAATCAATGTCTCTATCAGGTGGCATGCTCGGAAGGTCAGCTGGAAACACATCGGGATAATCCCGTACCATTGGAACTGAATCAACAGAAGGGGTATCAACACTGACATATCTCACATAAGCTAAATACGCGGCACACCCCTTCTCAACCATATGCTAAGCTTTAAGGAAAGAGATAACTCTATTGGGAGTGTGATCTAAGGTACCACTCCACTCAACACACGGAATACCTGGCATAGCTAGCGTCACAGTCTTGGCGTGACAATCAAGAATAGCATAATGGGGTGACAACCAATACATGCCCAAGATAGTATCAAAATCCACCATACCGAGTAACAATAAATCCGCACTGGTCTCAAAACCACAAATAGTAACCAAACATGACCGATAAACGTGGTCCACAACAAGAGAATCTCCCACAGGAGTAGAAACATAAACAAGAGAACTCAATGAATCTCGGGCTATACCCAAATGCGGAGAAAAATAAGAAGACACATAAGAATACGTGGAGCTTGGATCGAATAGAACTGATGCATCTCTGTGACAAACCAGTATAATACATGTAATGACAGAATCGGAGGCAACAGCCTCGGTATGAGCAGGAATAGCATAATATCTTGCATGGCCTCCCCCTCGAGGGAGACCTCTACCTCCGCCCCTAGCTGGATGGGCAGATGGGATGGAAGCTGCAGCTGTGATCATGGCCTGAGAACTCTGTTGAGCACGTTGTGGCTGAAAAGTCTGTGAAGATGCACCCCTACCAAGTCTGGGGTAGTCCCTAACCATATGGCGTGTATCTCCACACTCGAAACAAGCTCTGGGAGAACGTGGTGGGTGTGACTGGCTAGGGCCAAGTCTTCCAGACTGACCTCTGAAAGCACCTCGCGCAGGAGGCGCGCTAGAAACTGGAGGTGCGTAGTAAGGCTCCTGAGGCCTGGGTGGAGCTGGGGTACCGCTGGCTGCTGGAAGAGCTGCATGAATGGGGTGGCCCATATAACCCCTACCATGTCGACCTGCTACTCGGGTACGGGCACCAGAATAATGGCTCGACTCTTGAGACCTCTTGGCCTCTCTCTCCTCTCGCTCCCTAGCAAGCATACCCTCGATCCTCCTAGCAATGCTCACTGCCTGCTGATAAGGAATGTCCATCTCTAACTCTCGAGCCATGCTAGATCTAATGGGTGGGATAAGACCCTCAATGAATCGGTGAACCCTTTCGCGGACAGTAGCAACCAAAGCCGGTACATGCCTAGCCAATCTGGTGTAACGGATAGCATACTCTGAAACTGTCATAGCGCCCTGGCGCAAATGCTCAAAATATGCGCGCCATGCGTCCATGAGGCTCTGAGGAACAAACTCTCTCAGGAACATATCTAAGAACTGGGTCCAGGTCAGTGAAGCAGCCTCGTCTGGACTATCTAACTCATAAGTGCGCCACCAATCATAGGCGTCCTCGAGAAGCTGGAAGGTAGTAAAGGAAACCCCACTAGATCCGGCTATACCCATAGTGTGAAGAATACGGTGACACTCCTCTAGAAACTCCAAGGCATCGTCTGATGCTAGTCTACTGAATATCGGAGGATCATACTTCTTGAACCTCTCAAGTCTCCGTTGCTCGTCCTTTGAAGCAGCTGACCCATCCTCGGGCTGAACTGGCACTACAGCCGGCACAGGAATGATCTCTTGGACCTGCTCCACATGCACTCGCTGCTCAGGAGTGTGGGCGGCGAGAGTCTGTGCTCCTTCCCCAGCCTGGGATGTGACTGCAGCAAGGGGAAGCAACCCTGCCTGAGCCAGAGTGGTGTACATAGACATGAACTGAGCTAACGTCTCCTGAAGGTCTGGAGTAGTAGTGGCAGTAGGCGTGTCAGGTGCTTGGACTTCGGCTGGATCTGCTGGTGGTACCTCAGCGGCAGCTCGCGCAGGTGCTCTCGCTGCACCACATGCGCGTCCTTGGCCTCTACCTAGGCCCCGGCCTCTGACGCCTGTAGTAGGGGGCGCGGGTGCCTGATCGTCCCGAGTAGCACGTGTCCTCACCATGTGTGAGAGAATAGAAGAAAGAGGTTTAGAATTGATGTCAAAAAAAATATCGCACGACAAGGAAATCAAATGAAGTGAATATTTTTCCTAAACAATTACATAGCCCCTCATAGATAAGTACAGAAGTCTCCGTACCGATCAGCGAGACTCTAATAAATCGGCATGTGTTTTGTGACTCCTATAAATCTAGAACTCTGATACCAACTTGTCACGACCCCAGTTCTCCCTCCATGAACATGTCGTGATGGCACCTAGTCCCTATAACTAGGTAAGCCTAACAATGCGGAAAAACAACATAACTTGCGGAATAATTGATTAAAACTGAACAACTAAAGAAAGACTGTATATAAATGCCGCTCGGCATATACCACTCAAAAATAATGCGGAAGTCTACAATATCACCCCAAAACCCGGAAACTCACGGGAAACGCAGGCTAACAGAAATGTAATACACGGCTCTAACTCCAAAATGTCTAAACAACTGTAAGGAAGGAAAAGCTTTCCACTAAAGCTGGAATAAGATTGAGACTCCTGGTCTGCGGACGCAGCAGATGTACCTCGAAGTCTCTGCTATATCTCTCAACCTCGTGGATAGTGCGCCAAGGTGGACGTACCTGGATCTGCACATGAAAAACATGCACAGAAGAGGCATGAGTACACCACAGCGGTACTCAATAAGTGCCAAGCCTAACCTCAGTCCGGTAGTGACGAGGAAGGTCAGGGCCCTATTGAGGTTAAACAATATAATAGGAATTTACATTATGAAAACAGGCAGTAATAATGAGTACAACAGTGAAATAAGACAGGTTAAACAAGGCAATAACCCGAAAACACAAAGAGCGGAGTAAACACGGAATATGTACAGCTCAATAACAATGATAACAATGAGGATCTCCCAAGATACCGTCCTATATCCCTTTTCTCAACTGTCCAATGGATCTCCCGGGATACCGTCCCGTAGTCCATCATATGTGTATATCCGAAGGATCTCCCGGGACACCGTCCCGTAGTCCATCATATGTGTATATCCAAAGGATCTCCCGGGATACCGTCCCGTAGTCCATCATATCTGTATATCCGAAGGATCTCGCGGGATACCGTCCCATAGTCCTGCTATCAATGTGCAGGGGGATCTATCGGGAATCGAACCCGCAGTCCCAAAGTAAATATGCAAGGGGATCTATCCTAACCCCCAGTCCCAAAGTAAATGTGCAGGGGGATCTATCGGGAATCTAACCCGCAGTCCCAAACTAGACAAACAAGGGGGGTGAGCTACCGTAATCCCACATTCGTAGTCCCAATGTAAATACGCATCCACAACAAGAAGATATTCAGAAATAGAGTGCAAAAATACAAGGCAACAAAAAGTTCTAGCCTAACACGCTTCACGTAGTACAATTAAAGCAACTTAAGCAAATAGGCAATTTAGGGCAACTAGGCATGCTTTTCTAAGCTAACATAGACTATAATTGCAAGTAGAATAAAATAGGTAAGAAAGAAACTCAGTTTAAATACTTAAAGTAAAATCAGATTTTCAACAATTAGCACAAGTACGCGCTCGTCACCTCACGTACGAGGCATTCAATTACCAAATATCACATCCCAAGGGGAAAGGTCCCCCACACAAGGTTAGACAAGACACTAACCTCGAACCGGCTCAAAATCAACTCGAAACCACACGTTTGCCACGAGCATCCGACTCCAAATGGCCCAAATCTATACAATTTAATTACATATCGTAAATAACATCTCAAGCAACTGATTCTACTATTTAATTCAAAGCTAAGGCGCGAAAGTAGGTAAAATTACAAAAATGCCCCTCGGGCCCACGTCTCAAAATCGTGTAAAATTTATATTTTCCGGACACCCATTCACTTACGAACTCACTCGACCAGAAATAATCAAAATCTGATGCCGAAAACCCCTTAACTTCTCATAATTTCGGTTTGGGGAAGTTTCATCAATTTCCCATGGTTTTTACCCCATTTTTTTTATAATTAAACTAAAGAAAACAACGGGGATTAATGGTCTAACAATGAATTAGGATTAGAAAATGTTACCTATGATCCTTCTCTTCAAAACCCACTCAAAATCACCAATTCTCGAGCTCTCAAACGATTTATAGACTTATGAAATAAACCCTAAGATTTGGAATAAACACATAGGGATCTCGCACCTGCGGTCCCGGTCACCGCACCTGCGGAAAAAGCATCGCAGGTGCAGAATTCACTTAAGTCCACTTGGGCCGCACCTGCGGTCGTTTGGTCGCGCCTACAGTTCCACACCTGCGAAACTCAGGTCGCACCTACGACCACTGGCCAAATCCCTCGCCATCGCACCTGCAGGAAAACCTTCGCAGGTGCGAAAACACCAGAAGAGGTGTGGTTCAGACATTTGATAAGTCCCAAATTCTCTCGTTAAGCATCTGAAACAACCCCGAGGCTCCCGGTACCTCAACCAAAACCACCAACCGACCCTAACACCTTAGTCGAACTAGGTCGAGCCTTAAAAACACATCTCATAACATCAAAATCATCGATTATGCATAGGTTCAAGCCTAGGAACTTAGGAAAATTCTAGAATTCACATCCGACGCCGAAACACGTCTAAACTCATCTGAATGACCTCAAATTTTGTACACACAGACATGACGGAACTACTTCAACTTCCGAAATTTCATTCCGACCCTCAGATCAAAAACTCACTAACGAACTGGAAACTTCAAAAATTCAAGCTTCGGCATTTCAAGCCTAAATGAGCTACGGACTTCCAAAATTCATTCCGAACACGCTCCCAACCTCGAAATCACCTAACGGAGCTAACGAAACCATTGGATTTCCATTCCAAGGCCGTCTTCACACTGTTCCGACTACGGGCAACTTTCCAACACCTAAGCTCTCATTTAGGGACTAAGTGTCCCAAAACTCTCCGAAACTCAAAACTGAATGTCCCGACAATTCAATTTAGCAGAAATAGACTTGGGGAAAACAGTTAATAGGGGATCGGGGCGTAAATTCTTATAACGACCAGCTGGGCCGTTACAAGAAACATGCTGGGCATTGACAAGTAAAGCATAACTTAACAGGTAGATGGGATGCAGGATCTTAGTTACATGTTGAACAACAGAATAGTAAATAGAAGCAGATTAGAAACACAATAAATTGAAACGGTAATAGAAACATGTTCGTTTGAGGACTGAAATCTGATTAGAATATACCAGCAAAGTGAAGAAAGCAGAAACACAAAGCAGAAATAGGAGAGGCACAGTAGTTAGCCTTGGCTTGCAGCCGGCTAACTTAGAATAGTAGCAAGTAGCACAGAAGAGAGAATAGAGAGCAAGTTTTAGTTGTGAGAGAGAGAGTTGAACAGATTAGTTGTTCGTGTCTTTCAGTTTGTCCTATGAGAGCAGAAAAGAGCAGCATATATAGTAGTTTAAAATCTGGGTAAATAAGGGTATGAATCAAATTAACCAGTAATTAAGGGACTGGGAATCAATCAGTCCAAGTACTCCATTAATTGAGGGAGTTGATTTCGAACGGTATTATAAGACAACAAATAAGGAAAGGTATCATATGTAGTGTAGAGGAATATTCAAAAATAGTTGTAAAATCAGCATAAGTATCCCTTAATTGAAGGGGTTAAGTTCAAACGGTATTATCAGGTAAATAGAAAATAAGGAAAATCCCCAGATATAACATATAAGGAAACAATTTCAACCCAGTATCAACATGCAATAGAGGCTAGGTTCACCGGATTCTAATTTAAGGGAATGGGAATCAATTAACAGAAATTTAATCATGTAACAAGGTAAGAAATAGACTAAGGTCGGAGAATTAGTAAGAATATCCTAGTAAGGTTTCAAATCACAAGGAATCAGGGAAGAATTAATAAATCAGGAACCCTAGTAAACTAAAACTATGGGGAATCAGGGATTCGAACAGGAATAATATCAATGATTCGAATGAATAACAGGCAAGAGGTCAGAAACCCTAGTGGTGAAAGCATATGAAATTGGGGATTCACATGAACTTATAGGGTAAACAATAAGATAAACAGGAAAGCAGGAGAAATCAAAGACATAGATGAATAACATAGGGTAAAATATCAGTGAATCACAAAGCTCATGAAACACAGACACATATATAAACACATATTCAAAAGACAGATCAGGGGCTTAGGGTTTAGGTAAAAAATTAGGGATTCCAACACAAAGACTCTAATAAAAGAGAAAACCTTCAATAAATCACTAAAACACAGTAGAAACCCTAGGATGATACTGAAAAATCATAAGAGAATCATTAAAAACGGGGTCAATAAACCCTAGTTGAAAACGAAGAGTAATTTTTAGAGAACATCTAAAAATCTTTTGAGAAAACAATGAAATAGCTTAAAATATACACAAATCTATCATAGATCTAAAAGAATCGGAGAGTTTTAAGAGTTAGGGTTTCCAAGAGAACCCAGAAAGATAAGAAACCTCAAAACATTACTAGTTTAAACCCCAAAAGTCATAGATCTTACTTGGACGGCCGGAGGTGGCCGGAGAACGGTGAGTACAGGCCCAGGGGGGTAGGAGAGTGAACCCAGGTTTCTTGAAGACCTTAGGTATAGCAACACCGGTCGCAAAGGAACCATAGGAGGCAGGAGGGTGGTGAGGATTCCGTGGCCTCTGATGGAGAGGTGGCTGGAGAAGACAAAGGGCCTCATCGAAGGCAGAGAGGAGACTGGAAGTCTCTAGAGAGTTAGAGAGATAGATAGAGAGATAGAGAGATAGAGTAGAGAGATAGAGAGACCGAGTGAATGAGGGGTCGGGGGGTAGTCTCCTAGGTTTAATTATGGTAACACTAATATGGGTCGTTCATTTAAATTGATCAACGGCTTAGATTAGTCCTGGGGTTGGAGCGGGTAGGAATTTGGTTTGGGATGGGGTTAATTGGGTTAGGACCAGGTTTGATTTAGGCTGGAATTTAAATAAAGAATGGTTATTTGTTAAATACCCATTAAAATTAGATAAATAATTAATAAAAATAGCTAATAATCATATAAAAAAAATTAAGGCTAAATAGGTGAAATTAAGGTAATTAAATAGTATTTAGAATATAAAATGACTAACTATTGAATTAAAATGGCATAAAATGTACAATTAGGCTATAATTGCAAAATTATTGTAATTATAGCCAAATAATGCTAAATTGGCTAATTTGTGAATAATTAAATCCTAATAGGATTAAAAATGATATATTGAGCTAGGAAATATTCTGAATTTATTTATAATACAACTTATGAATAATTATTGAATATAAAAATATTGAATAAATTGGAAAATAATTTAATAAAAATATGAAAAATTACAGAAAAATACCAGTTATTATAAAGAGTTATTTTGAAGGTATACATGCAAATTTTAAAATAGGTTGAGAAAAAATCGGGTATGAACACCGCTAACATCGGAAAAAGAGTCGCGGTCGCGGAATGACAACCATTGTTCGCGTAAAAGGGTCGCGGTCGCGAAAGACTGGGGTTCAGACTACCCAATCTATGAAGTTGAGTCACTGCTGAGAGCAAAAACTGGGCACGGCCGCGAAACATCAAACGCTGGCCGCGTAAAAATGAACACGGTCGCGGACCCAATTAAGTAACTCTCTGAAGCTCAACACTGCGGTCCGCGAAATTATAAGCGCGGCCGCATAATGCTAGCCGATGACCGCGTAAAAACCTTCGCTTCTGGGAACAGTCATACAATTTTAGCACAGACACCCGTGGAATTCAAAACGCACAGGCACTGAAGAAAGAATTACGACCTATGGTTTTCACTAAGATGAAAAATTGGGCAATTACCAGGTATAGTGAGAAACCATATCCCCCATTAGGCATGAAAAACAATTACCCATGAAGTTATAGACTTAGTTAAGCGTGATTTTATTCTTTCCATGTATTAACCATAATTAGAAAGAAAAAGTGAAACTAACTAAAAGAAAGAGAGAGAACTACAATTAATACAAGGATTCTAGTATACCAGCTGTGAGAATTGAAGTAGAGAACTGACTCTTGCAAGTACGATGAGAATGAAGATTAAAGAGTAGAAGATGAACATTGATGTATTTCTTTGAGAAGTGAGAGTTCGAAAAGTGTAAAAGGAGATGGGCACGTCTATTAATACTTAAAGCAGAAGGACCCACCGACTTACCTGAGCGTGGTCCGTGGAATCTCACAGTGGTTCCCTCTTTTACATTTTTGAAGAGTTGTTGTTGGAACAACTCCGCTGAGAAAGGAAAATGGGCGCGGTCGTGAATGAGCACCGCTGACCGCGGATGCGGATACAAATTCAGAGAGTTACCATTCTAGACTTTACAAGTCCGCATCCGCTGCATAATTACGCCCCCGTGAAAAAGCTTCTGATGATTGCGAAATTTTGAGCGCGGTCAGCGTAATTCCCATCCTTAGCCAAATTTTTCAGCAATAGTCCTGCACTGCACAAACAATTCCTACACAAATTTCACAACCATCTAGTTCAAAATAGAGCCTATTCTAATAAGAAAATGAAAAAGAACTAAAAAAACACTTGGGTTACCTCCCAAGAAGCGCTTGATTTAATGTTGTGGCACGACGCAGGTTACCATCATCATTGGAACTTGATCAAGTCCACCACATGGCTGTCATCAAACTTTCCGAAGTAATGCTTCACTCGATGCCCATTAACCTGGAAGATTTCACCATTTTTGTTTTTCAAGTCAAGAGCACCAAAGAGTGTTACATGCACTACTTCGAAGGGGCCACTCCATTTGGACTTAAGATTTCCCGGAAACAGACGTAACCGAGAGCTGAAGATAAGGACCAAATCACCCTCCTTGAATTCCTTATTTCAAGAATATTTTTCGTGCAAGTATTTCATCTTCTCCTTGTACATTGATGAGCTTGAATAGGCATGAAACTGGAACTCATCTAGCTCATTGAGTTGTTCTACCAGGAGATTTGCTACAACATCCCACTCAAGATTTAACCTCTTCAAGTCGCACATGGATTTATATTCTAGCTCAACCGGAAAATGGCACACTTTCCCAAATACCAACCGGTGTGGATACATACCGATTGGAGTCTTAATGCAGTCCTATAAGCACACAACGCATCATCGAGCTTCCTGGACCAATCTGTTCTATTTGCATTCACAATTTTTGACAATATGCTTTTTATTCCATGTTTGAGACCTCCACTTTTCCACTAGCTTGGGGGTGATAAGGAGTTGACACCTTGTGATTGACACTGTACTTTGAAAGCAAAGTGTCAAATTCCCTATTGCAGAAATAAGACACCACATCACTGATGATTGCTCGAGGAGTACCAAACTGTGTGAAGATGTTTTTCCTGTGGAACGCCACCACACTCTGGGCCTCGTTTTTGGGAAAAGCCGCGGCTTCCAACCAATTGGAAACATAATCAACTGCCACTAGAATGTAAGTGTTGCCACACGAACTCACAAAAGGCCCCATGAAGTCTATGCCCCACACGTCAAAAATGTCAACTTCAAGAATAGTGGTGAGACGCGTTTCATCCTTTTTTTATATTGCCCCAGCTCTCTACCATTCTTCACATCTATTGACAAGCTTACTTGCACCCCTATACAAGGTTGGCCAATAAAAACCACAGCTAAGAACCTTGGAAGCAGTTCTCTCCCCACCATGATGACCATCGTAAGGCGAGGAATGACAAGCATCAAGTATACTCATTTGCTCCTCCTGTGTGACACATATACGAATCACCCCCTCATTGTAAATCTTGAACAAATAGGGTTCATCCCAATAATAATCCAAACTATCCCGTTTGAGTTTCTTCCTTTGGTTAGAAGAGAGCTCACACGAGACAATGCCGGTAACAAGGAAATTAGCAACATCCGTGAACCAAGGCATACCATTCAAAAAAACGGAGAGGAGTTGCTCATCCGGGAATGCATCATTAATTTCAAGACCATCTTTGGGCCTCCCTTCCTCTTCTAAAAGGGACAAATGATCTGCTACCTTATTTTCACTTCCTTTTCTATCAATGATCTCGAGGTCAAACTCTTGAAGCAACAAAACCCATATCATAAATCTGGTTTTCGAATCCTTTTTGGTCATCAAGTAACGGAGTGTCGCGTAATCGGTGTGAACAATCACTTTGGCACCCATGAAATCGAAACTTTTCCATGGTGAACACAATTGCTAACAACTCTTTCTCCGTCACCGTATAATTGACCTGGGCATCATTCATTATTTTTCTTGCATAATACACCGGGTGAAATATCTTGTTTACCCTTTTCCCCAAAATCGATCCTACTGCAATGTCACTTGCATCGCGCATGAGCTCAAAGGGAGAGCTCCAATTGGGTGCGGTAATGATTGGAGCGGTTGTCAATTTATACTTTAGAATCTCAAAAGCCTTATGCACTCTTCATTGAACACAAACTTTGCATCCTTTTCTAGTATCTTGCACAAGGGATTCACCACTTTGGAAAAGTCTTTGATGAACCTTCGGTAGAACCCCGCGTGCCCAAGAAAGCTCCTAACTCCCTTGATGTAAGTAGGAGGAGGTAGCTTTGAAATCACTTATGTCTTCGCCTTGTCCACTTCAATTCCGTTCTTTGAGATCTTATGGCCGAGGAAAATGCCCTCCTCGACCATAAAGTGGAATTTTTCCCAATTAAGCACAAGATTTGTCTCTTCACATCGGGCTAGAACCTTGTTAAGATTTTCCAAGCATTCTTCAAATGAATCCCCAACAACACTTAAATCATCCATAAAGACATCCATGAGAATGCAAATGTCCGTAAATATAGCCATCATACACCGCTGAAAGGTAGCGGGTGCATTACACAATCCAAACGACATCCATGAGAATACAAATGTCCCATACGGGTATGTGAAGGTAGTTTTCTCTTGGTCTTCCGGGGCTATGAGAATCTGGTTGTACCCTGAGTACCCATCCAAAAATCAATAGTAGGCACGCCCGGCAAGTCTGTCTAACATTTGATCAAGAAAAGGCAATGGAAAATGATCTTTGCGGGTCACTTTGATCAACTTTCGGTACTCCATACATACCCTCCATTCGGTCATGGTCCTAGTAGGGATCAACTCATTTTTCTCATTTGTCACAATAGTCATACCCCCCTTTTTCGCCACATGTTGCACCGGTGAAGTCCATGTACTATCCGAAATAGGATACACCACCCCTGCATCAAGCCAATTGATAATTTCTTTCTTGAAGACCTCTTGAATAGCCTCGTTCAACCTCCTTTGATGTTCCACGGAAGGTTTTTCATCATCCTCAAGTATAATTTTATGCATGCAAAAGGCGGAGCTTATGGCCCGAATGTTAGCTAAGGCCATCCAATTGCCTTTTTTATTTTTTGAAGCACCTCAAGAGTGGAGTTTACCTATACTTTGATTAAGCAGGTAGAAAGAATAACAGGTAATGTAGAAGATGGGCCTAGGAATTCATACCTGAGGTGAGAGTGTTTAACCAAGGAATTAGATCATTTGACTAAAGCTATTTCTAGGATGACCACAGGTTACTGATAATCAAGGAAATAGAGAAAAATGAATAATAGTCAATATTGCAGAATTATAGAAAAGCAAAGTAGATTGTATTCGAGAATTAGATGCCTTTACAAGCTTTATTCCCCTCGTTTATATAGGAGATTCCTTGATATAACGTACAACTCTTGGTATGATTGATCACTAATGACTAATTATGACATTAATGGGGCGTTACAAATGATAAAACTAATTGGGGTACCAATTACATAATGTACGAGTAATCAATTGCGGGTTCTTGAATATGCCTGTAGCTTTGTCCAGATTCATTCTGACATGTCTCTTCCCTGTTTTGATCAGGTTGAGTTTCCCGTGGCAGATGAGCTCGAGGGTTTATTGAATTGTGCCTCTTTGTTCCGTACCTTTTCAAAGAATCACATTCAGCTGTGGCGTTCGCCTGTGTCCACATAACTGGCTGAGTTTTCAAGAGTTGGCTTATGTGTGAAACTCTTTTTTACCAATACAGATAGTCCCCCCACTTACCATATATTTATTGATTAATATTTGGTAAGTGGATACTCATTTATAGAGGGAATATTTTGCCGCCGCTTTACCTCAAAACATTGTATCCTTCTCTGAACCATAGGCGTCGTTTGTCACTTCCATTTAATGCTCGTACCACGTTTCCTTCTCGGATTGGTTCTGCATTTACTCGGCACCTTTTAAGGCTTTTTGCGGCTATGTCAGTCCCGAAGTGACACCTTCAATTATGACTTTTCATCATTATTTTTCTTCTTCTTTTTTCATGTTTGACGGTTGTCCTAAAGTATAAATACCTTTCTTCTTTTCTTTGCTTCCACGAAATACTTTCTAACTTTGTCTTTTGTAAAGAACTTTCTTCTTGCCTCTGTAAACATGTCTTCTTCAAATCCACCTCAGGGAGTAATAGATATTGAAAATTTAACGCCATCTTCTGCTCCGACTAGGAGTCGGAGGGGTGGTAGACTTAGTAGTCTAGGATTCACTCCTTCGAGGGGCTCCTCTTCTTCTCAGATAGTTCCCTCTCCTTTCGCTAAATCTCTAGTTTCTCCGAGGTTTAGGGCTTCTCGGTCTTTGTCTAGAGGTAGAGGTGAACGCCT
>ML417312.1:24494-81217 GCA_005239525.1 Nicotiana knightiana | reverse complement strand
GGATGTGTATTGACTACCGGCAGTTGAATAAGGTTACTATTCCGAACAAGTATCCTTTGCCGAGGATTGATGATTTATTTAACCAGATTCAAGGTGCTTCAGTGTTTTCCAAGATTGACTTGAGATCTGGTTACCATCAGCTGAGGATTAGGGCGTCTGATGTCCCTAAGACAACCTTTCGCACTCGTTATGGGCATTATGAGTTCTTGGTGATGTCATTTGGGCTGACAAATGCCCCCGCTGCTTTTATGGAGTTGATGCACCGAGTGTTCAGGCCTTATTTGGACTCATTTGTGATTGTTTTTATTAATGAAATATTGATATACTCTCGCAGCCGAGAGGAGCATGAGCAGCACCGTAAGTCGTCCTCCAGACTTTGAGGGATAGACAGTTGTATGAAAAATTTCCCAAGTGTGAGTTCTGGTTAATTTCAGTTGCATTTCTAGGCCACGTGGTATCGTCAGGGGTGTTCAGGTGGATCCCAAGAAGATTTCAGCAGTCAGAGATTGTCCTAGACCCACCTCAGCTACAAAGATCCGTAGTTTCTTGGGCTTAGCAGGTTATTATCGCCGGTTTGTGGAGGGATTTTCATCCATTGCAGCCCTGATGACCAGGTTGACTCAGAAGAGTGCTCAGTTCAGGTCGTTTGATGAGTGTGAGGCGAGCTTTCAAAAGCTAACATGTTCAGGATCGTATACCGTGTATTGTGATGCTTCACGGGTTGGGCTTGGTGCATTGTTAATGCAGGATGGCAAGGTTATAGCCTATGCTTCTCGTCAGTTGAAGGTTCATATGAATATCTATCCAGTTGATGACTTGGAGTTAGCAGCTATTGTACATGCATTGAAGATTTGGAGGCATTATTTGTATGGTGTGCCATGTGAGGTGTTTACGGATCATAAGAGCTTACAGTATCTGTTCAAACAGAAGGAGTTGTACATGAGGCAAAGGAGATGGTTAGAGTTGCTGAAGGATTATGATATTACCATTCTTTATCATCCGGGGAAGGTCAATGTGGTGGCCGATGCTTTGAGCCGGAAGTCAGCCAGTATGGGTAGTCTTGCCTATTTATCCGTCGGGGAGCGACCTCTTGCTTTGGATGTTCAGGCTTTAGCCAACCGATTTGTGAGGTTGGAGGTTTCTGAGACTGGCAGTGTTTTGGCCCATACAGTGGCCCGTTCTTCATTGTATGACCGTATTCAGGCCAGGCAGTATAATTATCGTCATTTATGTGTTCTTAGAGATAGAGTCAGGCACAGAGATGCCAAGCAGGTTACGGTTGATGATGAGGGAGTTTTGAGGATGCAAGGTCGGATTTGTGTACCTGATGTGGATGGTATTCGTGAGTTGATACTTCAGGAGGCCCATAGTTCCCGGTATTCTATTCATCCGGGCGCCACAAAGATGTACCAGGACTTGCGGCAGCACTATTAGTGGCGGAGGATGAAGAGGGATATTGTAGCTTATGTAGCTCGGTGCTTGAACTGTCATCAGGTTAAGTACGAGCACCAGAGACCCGGTGGATTGATGCAGCAGATTCAGCTTCCCGAGTGGAAGTGGGAGCGTATCACCATGGACTTTGTAGTTGGACTCCCTCAGAATCAGAGGATGTTTGATGCAGTATGGGTCGTTGTGGATAGGCTGACCAGGTCAGCGCACTTCATCCCAGTATCAGTTTCGTATTCAGCAGAGAAGTTGGCAAGGATCTATATGATAGAGATTGTTAGATTGCATGGTGTGCCCATATCCATTATATCAGACCGAGGTACTCAATTTACCTCCCATTTCTGGAGCATATTTCAGCGAGAGTTGGGAACACAGATTGATTTGAGCACAATATTTCATCCTCAGACGGACGGGCAATCCGTGCGTACTATTCAGATTATGGAGGATATATTACGAGCTTGTGTCATTGACTTTGGTGGTTCATGGGACCAGTTCTCACCTTTATCTGAGTTTGCCTACAACAACAGCTATCAGTCGAGCATTCAGATGGCTCCGTATAAGGCGTTGTATGGTAGACGGTGTCGGTCTCCAGTCAGATGGTTTGAGCCGGGAGAGGCTAGATTGTTGGGTTCTGAGTTAGTCCAGGATGCCTTGGACAAGGTGAAGATCATTCAGGATAGACTTCGTACAACTCAGTCCAAGCATAAGAGTTATGCGGATCGCAGAGTTCGAGATTTGGCATTTATGATAGGCGACCGGGTATTTCTTCGGGTGTCGCCCATGAAGGGCGTGATGAGATTCAGAAAGAAGGGCAAGTTGTTCCCTAGGTACATTGGTCCATTTGAGATTCTGGATAAGGTAGGAGAGGTGGCCTACAGACTTGCCTTGCCACCTAGTTTGTCAACCATGCATTTGGTATTTCACGTATCTATGCTCCGGAGGTATATTGCGGATCCATCTCATGTACTTGACTTCAGTGGTTTCCAGTTGGACAAGGATCTGTCTTATGAGGAGGAGCCGGTAGCCATATTAGACCGGCAAGTGCGACAATTGAGATCGAAGTGTTATCCTTCGGTTCGTGTTTAGTGGAGGGGTCAGCCTGTTGAGGCAGCTACTTGGGAGTCTGAGTCCGATATGCGGAGCTGATATCCCCAGCTTTTCCAAGATTCAGGTACTTTTCTATGTCCGTTCGACGACCAACGGTTGTTTTAGAGGTGGAGATTATGATGACCCAAAAGGTCATCTTGTGTTAATTTAGCAAAAACTGTATTCGGAGGCCCCGAAAGCCTCCATTAATATCACCTCGATGTGCGTGCGCAGCCCGGGCGCGTAGCCGAGAAGCATTTATGTGAAAATGTGTTAAACAGTTGAATTAATGATAATTAATGGAATAAAGTGCCTTTGGTCAACATTTTTGGTAAACGGACCCGGACCTGTGATTCGACGGTCCCGGAGGGTCCGTAGGAAAATATGAGATCTGGGCGTATGCCCGGAATCGAATTCCGAGGTCCCAAGTCCGAGAAATAAATTTTCAAAGGAAATTGTTTTCTGGAAATAATAAAGACTTTTGAAAATGAACGTTGATGTGAAATCTGTGTTACCGAGCCCGTAATATGGTTCCGGAGCCCGGAACAGGTTCAATATGTGTTATGTGAGTTATCTGTAAAATTTGGTAAGAAAGGGACTTGGTTTGACGTGTTTCAGATCAAAATTGGAGAATTTAGAAGTTTATGAAGTTTGAGAAAAATCTATGGATTTTTGAGTTCAATTCATTGTTTTGATGTTATTTTAGTGGTTTAATTACTCGAATAAGTTCGTAGGATTATTTTAGTGGTTTAATTACTCGAATAAGCTCGGGTGAGTTTCGGGTAGGTGTCGGGGTGCTAAACTTAGGAAAAATCTGGTGTGATTGTGCTGTTTCTGGTATCTGAGTTTTTACACTATGCGATCGCATAGGTTGCCCCGCGATCGCGTAGTGTCGTGTGAGAGGGAGGTTTCTTCGACTCTATGCAATCGCATAGGTGCTTCCGCGATCGCATAGAGTATAGGTGAGATGGGGAGGGGGCTGTGTATTTTCCTTCTGCGGTCGCACCTTTCCGTCCGCGATCGCATATCCAAGCCTAGGGACCCCACGCGATCGCAACACCCTTTCCGCGATCGCAGTGCACGTGACTCAGGCCCTACGCGATCACAACTCTCTTTCTGCGATCGCGTAGAGTAAATTCGCCCAGTGATTTTTAAGGTTCAAAAACAGAATGGTTACGGGATTTTCATAATTTTTCACCCTCTCCTTCTTATCCAAACCCCATAGCCGATTTCTAAGCTGCTCTTCCTCCATAACCACTTAGGTAAGTGATCTTAACTCTAGTTTCTTCCATTTTCCTTCATCAATCATTAAATGCTAGGCCTAAAAACATGGAATCAAGGGTAGAAATTGGGGGTTTTGGGTAGAGTTAGGGCTTTTGGAAATTTTGGGAATTCAACCTCATTTTGGGGTCGGATTTCAAAACAAATTGTATATTCGGGTTCATGGGGGAATGGGTTATCGGGTTTTGGTCCGAACCTCGAGTTTGGACCAAGCGGGCCCGGGGTCAAATTTTGGTATTTTTGGAAGAATGATGGGAATTGTATAAATAGGCTTTGGTATTGAGTTATTGAATTATTATTGATGTTACTAAGTTAAGTATGTTTAGATATTATCGTTTCGGAGTCAGATTCAAGAGGAAAGGCCGTGATTGAGGCTTGACTTGCATTCGTGGAGCCGAGGTAAGTGTTTGGCCTAACCTTAGCTTTAGGGAATAGGTATAGAGTCTTATTTGCTATGTGTAATTCATGTCTAATGTATAGGTAAGGTGACAGGTACCTATATGTTGTGGTCAAGCATGCCCGTGAGTCGATTTTGATGAGTTGTTTAATGTTCTTTGATATTCTCCTTGTTGTGAATTATTGGGAACCTTGAAAGTGGTACCTTGAGGTTACTTCATGATGTAGAAAGTTCTTGATTATGTGTTCGGTTGAGGATTTACTGTTGATATTACACTTTTGAGTGAGATTGATTATAGTCGAGTCCCTTGCTGGGACAGTAGAATTTTGTTGATTATTTCTGAACATTTTGGAATGTCGTATTGTTAAACTTTCATATCAATTGTTTCTTTTACACTCATCGTGCACGAAGGAACATTCCGTGCCGATTGATTATATTTATGCACGAAGGAACATTTCGTCCCGATTGATTATATTTATGCATGAAGGAACATTCCGTGCCGATTGATTATATTTATGCACGAAGTAACATTCCGTGCCGATTGATTATATTTATGCACGAAGGAACATTCCGTGCCGATCGATTATTGTTGATGCACGAGGGAACATTCCGGGCCGAGTTATTATTGTTTATGCGCGAGGGGACATTCCGTGCCGATTGATTATTATTTATGCGCGAGGGGACATTCCGTGCCGATCGATTATTGTTGATGCACGAGGGAACATTCCGTGCCGAGTCATTATTGTTTATGCGCGAGGGGACATTCCGTGCTGTGTGATTTAAGGCTATACACGAGGGGTCATGCCGTGTTTTTTCCTCCTATCTATTTTACTTGTTCGGGTTGATATTTCCTGTTTTGCTTCTACATTTCCGTTAGTACTTGAGTCTATTGTTTTAGCAATTGTTGCCCCTCTTATCCCCAGCATGTTCTTCCCCGTAACTCTATCCTTGTTTATTTTCTGCTATTCTATTGAACTGCATAGGTACTATTTGTCGTCGTGTCCTAGCCTCGTCACTACTTCGCCGAGGTTAGGCTCGGCACTTAATCAGTACATGCGGTCGGTTGTAATGATGTTACACCTGCAATTCTTTATGTTGTGCAGATTACGCAGCCGGACCCAATGGACATCGCTAGTGGGAGTGTCCTTCAGTCCATTCCAGACGACACCGAGGTAGTTCCGCATGGCGTTCGTGGATCTCAGAGTCCCTGTCTATCTTTCATTCTGTCTTTTATGTGTTTTCCAGACAGATACATCATTTTATTTTCAAACTGTTGTTTTTAGTCAAATCTTAGACTAGTTCATGAGGTTGTGACTGCACTTCTGGGTTGTACTTAAAGGGATTTCTGCGTTATTAGATATTGTTATTTAGAGTTATGTTAATGCTTCCGCACTTTATCTCTATTATCTAGTCAGTGTTTGTTGTTTTCACTTGTTAATAAATCAATTCAGTTAACACGTTGGCTTGCCTAGCGGGTGAAACATTAGGCGCTATCACAGCCTGAAGTTGGGATTTCGGGTCGTGACAATTCAAAAGGCCCACACGACGAACTAGATACTTAGATGACTCAGAGGATTATCCTAAAAGATGATCTAAGGAATTAGATACTCTGGTTAAGGACCGCCGAGGTAAATGAAAGTGTGGTGTATAAATCCTAGGAGAGAGAGAGTGAAGAAGAGGGGGGGACCGGTTCACAAACACACACTTCATTCCTAAGGAACGAAGCTCAGGACCTCATGTCCTGCATTATGAGGGAGAAAGAACCCAGAATCTTGGTGCCCATCTGTAAATCAACTTTATTGCGTAAATGAAGATCTATCTCGCCACGGATTGGTGAACCCTTCCTTTCATTTACTTTCCATTACTATTTGATATTATTGAAGTTACTATCTTTACTTGTATCACGGAACTTAATCGAGACTATAACTGATTTTTATTCTCAACCATGTTACCTTATTCCCGCTTTTGATCTTTGATCTAGATTTAATTATTTTCGACTAGGATTGACCCTCTACCTCATTATTTAGATAAGTTTAACAAAAGGACTCAACACTTTTTGGTCAAACAATTAGGGGCGTCTGTGGAGATTTTCTAGCCAAAGTCTTAGTTTCCTCTAGATCTAAATTCGGTCCTAGTTCTATTTCCCGTCCGTTGTAGTTTCACCCTTTCATTTCGCACGCAGTCTTGAGAAACTTACAGGCGGGTCCTTGAAACCACCGAACCAACCAAGGTTAGATCCTTGCGTTAAATCAGAGTTATGTCTGATTTACACACGATACTACATTGTGCTGTAGTAGCAGTTCTGGTGCGTTGTGAGCGCAAGCCATCAGAATAAGACTACGACCATCATGTATCGAGCACATCTGCAATCCTATCACCGTACTAACGCTAGATACCATCTATACCTTACGCATATGCCTGTTGTATAATTCCCCGAAATGATAAACTCGCCCCGCCTGTGTGTTTGTGGTATGATTGATGTTTCTGTTATCTTTGTGCACACGGGACTGGGTAGAACTGGGACTCGAACTCGAACTCGAACTCGAGATCCTAATGGGCGAAGTGAGTCGCCAGTCCATGAGGTGCCAGATTTGACTAATGACGAGGCTTAGCACGAAGCTGAGATCAGATCTGACACTAGCATTAAGAGTATGGAACAAAACGAGCCTCTCTACGGCGCAATTTCCAATTCGTTGCCCATCAAGTCGAAAGGACTTTCTAGGTCTAAGGAGCAGAGACAGCAAAAATACCAATCCAAGGACCCACAATATGTCACCCGAGTTCGACAAACGTCAGCTCGACCAAATCCCTCGAGCACATAGCGCTGAGATGAGCGACCTCACCAAACTGATAGCAACTACGAAGCAGAGCCAGAGATGGGAGACCTCACTCCCCTCCACCCGTCAACCAATCATTCAAGGTAACAAATGATTCTGTTTGTTTCTAACATGTTATTCCTTTTTTTTAAAGGTGGAACATGAATAGGAGCGTTCTCCCAAATACGCGAACAAGAGACAACCGACATGAATATTTTTTTCTCTCCACGAGAATGCTCCGGCTCCTTCGAAAAATGGCACATCAGGAAAGTGTTCCACGCCATATCATCCTGAGATAACGGGCAAACAATTTAGGATAAGTTGACACAGTAAAGAAGAAGTCCATGTAAACTGGGACTAGGTTGCCAGCCCGGAAAACGTGCAAATCTCTCCAATACATGTAGAACATAAGTGCGCAAAACTCACCCACGTTCTCGCCATAGCGGCGCTGCACTGACACAACCAGCTAAATTCGATGAGTTACATTCGAATCTCGCTCGAATTAACCGAGGATTAGGATGTCTTGAAGCCTAAGTAATGAGTTCATCGCCTGGTCCGTCAACTACCTCTCCAGGCCGAGCAATAAAGGTACTAGATAGACTGGGACTTCTCAAATGTGTGTACGAGCTGAGCAGAAGCATGTAAACATTCTCCAACGAATAAATAAGTGGAGCATCATACGGTATTCTTGCGCAACTCCACCAAGACCACACCGCACCAAGGCAGGAAACGCACATTCGGCATTGTTCGAATTCACACTCATGCGGCCCCTGGCCATTGCCAATTAAAAGAATAACATTCGACCGAACTCGAATTACAAGTCAAATTGGACCTCGCTCGAATTACAAGTCAAATTCGACCTCGCTCGAATCACAAGACAAATTCGACCTCGCTCGAATCACAAGACAAATTCGACCTCGCTCGAATCACAAGACAAATTCGACCTCGCTCGAATCACAAGAAAACCTCGACCTCGATCGAATCACAAATCAAATTCGACTTCGCTCGAATTAATTATAATTCACATTCGACCTCGCTCGAATTACAAGTCAAATTCGACCTCACTCGAATTACAAGACAAATTCGACCTCGCTCGAATTATTTTATAAGTCACATTCGACCTCGCTCGAATTATTTTATAAGTCACATTCGACCTCGCTCGAATTATTTTATAAGTCACATTCGACCTCGCTCGAATTGCAAGTCAAATTCGACCTCGCTCGAATTACAAGACAAATTCGACCTCGATCTAATTACAAGTCAAACTCGACCTCGCTCGAATTACAAGTCAAATTCGACCTCGCTCGAATTACAAGACAAATTCGACCTCGCTCGAATTACAAGAAAAAATCGACCGCGCTCGAATTTCAAGACAAATTCGACCTCGCTCGAATTACAAGACAAATTCGACCTCGCTCGAATGGCAAGTCAAATTCGACCTCGCTCGAATGGCAAGTCAAATTCGACCTCGCTCGAATGGCAAGACAAATTCGACCTCGCTCGAATTACAAGACAAATTCGACCTCGCTCGAATTACAAGTCAAATTCGACCTCGCTCGAATTACAAGTCAAATTTTACCTCGCTCGAATTACAAGTCAAATTTTACCTCGCTCGAATTACAAGTCAAATTCGACCTCGCTCGAATTACAACACAAATTCGACCTCGCTCAAATTACAAGTTAGGTTCGACCTCGCTCGAATTACAAGTCAAATTCGACCTCGCTCGAATTACAAGTCAAATTCGACCTCGCTCGAATTACAACACAAATTCGACCTCGCTCAAATTACAAGTTAGGTTCGACCTCGCTCGAATTACAAGTCAAATTCGACCTCGCTCGAATTACAAGTCAAATTCGACCTCGCTCGAATTACAACACAAATTCGACCTCGCTCGAATTACAAGTCAGGTTCGACCTCGCTCGAATTACAAGTCAAATTCGACCTCGCTTGAATTACAAGTCAAATTCGACCTCGTTCGAACTAATTACAAGTTAAATTCGACCTCGTTCAAATTTGCAGCAAGTAAAATCAGTGACTTATTTCAAGAAAAGCCAAAAGATTCGAAAAGAAAAGAAAGGGAAAGGACAAAGACGTACGACAAAGTACAAATCAATTGCTCCATCCAAAGGAGAAATATCATCTTACAAAAAGCCAAAAGGGGGCCCCCACAAAAATAAAAAACAACAACAACGAAGAAAAGAACAAAAAAGGACTGAGTAAAGAAAAAACTAAGCACAAAGGCTTCACTCAGCACTGCCCCCATCCATGCCATCACCCCTCTCCCTGCTTGGTCCAGCGGCTTCACCTCCACCGCCGCCCTCTCCATCAACACTTTCATTATCAAAAGTAAGCCCATCTTCGGCCTCATCATCTTCACCAGGCTCCGGTGTCGCAGGGTCATAGCCGTAGGCAAGACGGGCCTTGCGTGCTTTAGCACGAACATCTTCAAAAGTGGCTTAAGGAACACTCCCCGCCGTCAATAAGCCCTTATATATATCCCGCTGAGCATCAATTTGGATCCACATCTCGTACAAATGGCGAGGAACGACAGCAGAAGCAGATGCTTGAGGAGGAGTCTGAGCCAACAACCGTGCCTTTTCAGCCTCGATAGCCACAATTTGATCGCCCAAGGTCGAAACATCCCTCTCAATCCCACCGATTCGTTCCTCGAGCCGCACCTCCCTCAGTGCGATCGTTTCCATCTTAGTTGCTCGCTCAGACCTGGGAACGCGGATATTATCTTCCAGTGTCGCTGCCCTCACCAAATCCGCCACTTGGGCTCCCTCAGTCCTCTCCAACTCAGTCACCTTCCCTTCCACCTCAGTCGTCTCCTCCGACAACTCGACACTTAGGTCGGCGACTCTAGTGGCGCTTTGCTCAAGCTCCACTCGCAAGGCCACCACCTTCGCCTGAAGATCATCACACTCGGTCGCAACCCCCTTGCCCACCTCAAGCTCTCCTTCTTTGGACCTGAGCAATCCCACGAGCTCGCTGTATCTACGAATGGAAAGCATCAGATCCTCATCCTTCCGCCCCAACTCCTCCCTAAGGGATTGATGATTACCACCCGCCCTAAGCCGCGCATGCATCTCACAACACTTGTAGCGATACTGGCAGTACGTTGAAGCTATAAACTGAAAAGCGGCAGCCCGTTTCTCCTCCTGATGGGCACTCTCAGTCTCCAAGATAAAAGTCTGAATAGGAAAAAGAGAAAAAAAAAAAGGATCAGCAAAAATAGAAGATGCGAAACGAAGAAAACAATAAAGAACTCACCCTCAAAGCCATCCCGGCTACACCTCGTGACACGACAACATCGCTGATCTCCTGAAGGGACCTGATTTCGGCAGCGGAACAAAGAAGGGTGCATTGAGGCACCAGGCTCACCGTCTCCTCCAACAAGTAGTAATCCGAAGGAATCTCGATCACACGGGAAAAAACTATCCTTTCTAACCTCTACCCGGGTGAACCCCTCTTCAAACATTCTCATGTCTTCGGGGTCGATATCTGAACCGAATTCATAGTCGTCTATAACCACGTCCTTCGCCCTCTCATCGGCCAAAGAGGGAGCGTGGGTCTGTTGAGAAGTCGATGGACCGCTCGGGATGATTACAACGACCTCTGAACTTTTCCCTCCTACCACGACAGCCTCTTCCACGCCTGAGACGAGCACCACCTCCACGCCCAAATTAGCATCACCGTCAGGATCACACACCGTCGACACGGGGTCTCCCCTCGATCCCCGGCAGCCCACCAGCCATTATCCTCCGCCTTTTTAATGGAGCCTCTTTATCATCACCCCGAGACAACTCATCCATCAAATGAACGGCGGGAACCAGAATTTCTGCCAAGGGAGCAGCCTCCTGACGGCCGAGCTCGGGCGTGGCCATAACCTGTGAAGCAGCAACGGCCTGGACGCCCTCACTTGCAACCACTATTGGTGCAGGTCCGACCGAGGAACTCGACTGACGTAAAGCAGGAATGGGAGCCCTCATTCTCCTCGCTCTCCTCCGACCTGACAATGAGAAAAGCTTAACCCAAAGAAGGTATAGGAAGGAAGAAAGTATGGAACAAAGACCAAAGTGGCTGAGGGCAAGATGAGATGACTCACCAACGGAGGGTTTGCGCCCGAACCTCTCATGGAACGGTGACCATTCATGAATCCCCGTCGTATGGGGCAAACACTGGCTCACCAACTCGTAGATATCAGCAACTAGCGGATGAGGTTCCTTCTCGGCTGCAAAATAAAAAAGAACAAGAGGAAACAAGAGAGAAAAAGGGAACGATTAGATCACTGGAAGGGGGCAACGAACAACCATACATATATGAAAAAAAACTGAACTTACGGGCATAATTCCACTCCTCAGGAAACCCGTCAGGGTTCGACACCACGTGCTCTGTCTTCACATAGAAGAAGTTCTCCCAAAATTGGTGATTGGTCTTATCATCCATCTTCACAACCAAGACCTTGGTCCAGCGGTGACGAAGATGTATCATCGTACCCCTATGAAAGTTTGGAATGAAGAGGTGAAGCAGGTGACAGAGAGAAAGCCCCCGAGCGGCCAGTTCCGCATACTTGATGAGAATGTGGAAGAACTTGTATATGTACGGGGAGAGCTGGGCCGGGCACACCTGATAGTAGCGGCAAAAGTCCTCCGCCAAAGAAGGAAGAGGAAGTGTGTACCCGTTGAACGGGTACGCATAAAATGCACAATATCACGGGCGGTGTATATGCACGACGTCGCTACCCGTTGGAATAAGTTCAATATCGTCAGGAATCCTCCATTTAGCCTTAAGTGCTGCAAGCGTCGCGGTATCCATTTCGGAAACAACGGGTTCAAGCTCTTCGCCGGGAAAGCTCTTGAAATCGGTCCTGGTCTTCCCCGAACGTGGAAATATCTCATCCACAATGGGAAAATTCTCATCTTCCGCCATTATCGCCCCTTCTTCATGAGAAGGTATATCAGTTTCAGGCAAGAGGGCTCCAACAGCCCCATCTAAGTTAGAGGGCGCACTAGCCATCTCTTCTTTGGTTGCGTAGATTGGGAACGCTAAGGAGAAGAGGATAGCAACGACAAGAAATTTTAACAGAAAAGAGAGGGAAATGTAAGAATCTGGAGAAAGAGAAGAAAGAGTCTGGGATTTTTCGAATGATTGGGAGACACAACACCCAAAACAAGAAATTCTCCCCTATTTATAAGAATACAAGCACCCTGAACGAGAATACCAAACACCGCCACATTAACTCCAAAACGGAAGAGGCACAGGAAACGACGCAATGTATAGGGAATGTGCGCCATAATGATGCATGACGAATTAAGGTCATTTCAAACTAACGTAACGGTCTGGTACGACTATCAAAGCGTCACATTGTCACCTCGCCATGAAGTGTTCGCCCCTCGACTAAAATGCTCAGATTTCTCGACTCTCAAACTGGCGAGGTCCGCCCATCGAGCTCGTCCAAAGGCGACCCCGACAAGCGGAGGGACTAACTGTATGGGTCAAAATCTGATCAAAAGAAGTCTATCTAAGAAGGAACGACCAGGAGTCGGGTAAGCCACAATTACGCATATGAGGCGGTACATTGGCGAGTGGCACGGCTACGGTCGAGGTCAAATATTCAGAAGGCCCACACAACAAGCTAGACATTTAGATGACTCAGAGGATAATCCTAAAAGATGATCTAAGGACTTAGGTACTCTGGTTAAGGACCACCGAGTAAATAAAAGTGTGGTGTATAAATACTAGGAGAGAGAGTGAAGAAGAGGGGGAGACCGGTTCACAAACACTTCATTCCTAAGGAACGAAGCTCGGGACCTGACCTGACCTGCATTATGAGACAGAAAGAAACCGGAACCTTGATGCCCATCTGTAAATCAACTTTATTGAGTAAATGAAGATCTATTCGCCCAAGGATTGGTGAACTCTTCCTTTCATTTACTTTCTATTACTATTTGATATTATTAAAGTTACTATCTTTTCTTGTATCACAAAACTTAATCGAGACTACAATTGATTTTTAAGCTCAACCATATTAGCTTATTCCCGCTTTGATCTTTGATCTAGAGTTAATTATTTTCGGCTAGAATTGACCCTCTACCTCATTATTTAGATAAGTTTAACAAAAGGACTCAATACTTTTTGGTCAAACATAATGCAAACAATGAAGATATTAATTACGCGAAACTTATGATGAATTCCTCAAAAACAACACTTCGATGAATTCCATCAAGAATGGAAAAACACATATCAGGATATCAGGTCTAAGTATAAATAATTGTTTATTCTAATGCGAGTATAAATGAATTACAGTGTAATAACACAATTAGCCACAGATTCCCTCGTGTTTTGCTGCTACATTGGCGCCGTCTAATCACGAAGCTAAGGGACATAAGATATTTTTAAGAATGGCCCACATTTATGAGATATATTCTCTATTTAGCAAGTTAAAGAAGCGACAGGACATTTCACTTTGACTAGTCTCTTCAAATAAGTAAGTTTCTTGGTAAGCATCAAACATACATGTCTGTTATGGATCTCAGTAGTCATCACTTTGTACAAGAATTTCTCTTGGCCGTAAAATCAAAATGAAGAAAAAACCCATAGAATAAATTATTCAAGTCCGTTCCTGTTCTACTCATTTTATGGAAAACTACCATTCAAACAACAAAAAGTCAAAGTAAACAAAGAGGAGATCACGATCTTTCTTTGGTTCTACAAGAAGTCACAAGTATAGCTCCTCGACAATATGGGCAATCCCCACAACTCCGTACCCAGGGTTCCAAGCAGCAAGGGTGAAACCTATGCCCACACGGTAAACGTATTAACTTGTCTCCTTCCAGGAAAGCATCTAGACATATGCTACATTCAAGTACCGCCGTGGCATGTGTTTCTTCATCTCCCTTGTCTGATTTGCTGAAAACCCCAATATGCAGCAACTCCACGGCTTCTTGACTCAAACCTGGGGGTCTCTTGTTTTTTTCTCTCCACAAAGAATCCGTGCCGGGGGCTGTGCCAGCAAGCCACTCCCTAGAAATATCTGTTTCCCAATCACCAGCATCGGCAAGTCTGAAATCATCCTCAAATGTGACGTTGTTGCGATGGGTGCTTGTTGGGCTGCTGTTACTTCGCCTAGCAGAAGCCAATATCAACATTCAATCAACTAGACCATATGCAATACTTTCAAGGTTCCACTTAAACTGACAGTGAACATTAAGATATTTTAAACAAGCAGTGAACTAAAAGTTTCCTTGGTTCAACATAGAAGTTCTAAGTGGTACACAGGATGCAAGGACCAAGTTTAGCCAACATAGCACATCCTAAGACAGACAGGTTGATTGACCAACTTTGAATGATATCAAGTGCCAAATTGCTCATGCCAAACAGAAAGGAGAATATGCTTTCCATCTTAAATAAGTTTTCCATAAATCTTATCATGAGTACCATCAAAGCAACTTACGAACATTTGTGAGAAACCATTCCTACAAGAAAACCAGTATGGAGTCAAAAGCCAAAACTGTAGATTGTAAGATCTGCTGGTGAACTCACATTCTAAAACATGTCCTTTAACCTCTACAAACAAGGAGAGACATAGACTAGGAAGGGTCAGTAAAATCAGCTAAGACTTCTTAATAAGCACTATGCACTGTGTAAAAGGAGCAAGACATCATAATAATCATATCCATTATAAGTCCGTTCACTACAGGAAACTTTTATCTCCAGTCTTTGTATTCTGACACTAGCTCATTTTCCATATCCTAATGACCCAAGAAAATTGGTTCTAGGAATCATATGAGAATTCAAGTTCATCAAGACCCAAGCAAATTCATGCCTGCTTTATAATGAGTTTATCCACGTAAAAACATACTCTTACCTATCTCAGCATTTGTATTCTTGAAAAAAACATCGCTGGATTTTTTAATCAAACAAGTTGATTTTTTAATTCAAAATTATGAAAAAGGTCAAATCTATGACAAATTCAGAAGGTTGAATTCTGAACATGCAGCATTAACTGCAATTGTTTAGCCCAGAAAAGTACATACTATTGGGTATCATGGATTCTTACTTATCTAAAAAACAAAATTATCTGGCTTCATGGATTCAAAGCACCAACCTGTTTCCAGCTATGGTTACACCTCTCAACCTTTGCAAAAGCCTTTCCCTTGCAAGTAGTACAGTACCAGGGAGTCGCTCGCTACCAGAGGTTCTCATCCCATCTCGTATCCTGTTATCGTTTTCTGCATGACTGATGTTCTCTGAAGCAGCCTGGCTACTCCCAGAGTCAAGCCAAATAGATTCGCGCTCCTAAATTGTGAAAGATCATATTAATTAGCACCAATGTTTTAGGTCACCTTCAAGAATCAAATCCTATTAGTAAAACGAGCTGAAAAAAATACAGAAAGCTCACATCCAAACATTTTTGCATCTCGAATCAGAAAGTACATTAAATTTAACATACAGCACTAAAAATACACAGTATCACAAAATGCACAAAGAGCAATATAGTCACACACAAAAATTGTAACAACACGATGAATGAGCTAAAATAATCCATGCATACAATACCATTTACCAAACGTATATAAAAGTTGATGAATGAATCATTGAAGAGAGAACTTAAAGATGTCGCGCATACATAGGGAATACCACAAGCCAGCAATATTACGGGCATCACGGGACAAGCATCTTATAATCAAGCTAATCCAGTGTAAAATGGTGAACAATTACACTAAGCAACAGCTATTATTTCTGAATTTTAGCTAAGCAATACAGGCTTGCACCTATATATAAGCTGTCATATCACATTGCTCTATTCATTTGACGGGGGATTTATATCACTGCCACGGCAAATCGCGCTAATACCTTAAAAGATGTTGCCATAAATTGCAGAGATTGATTGGAAAGAGAGAAATTTCCTCTTGTGAGAAGTAAATAGCAAAAGATGAAAGCAAATAATCCATATAAGAGTTAGTTGGGATTAAAGCTTAGTTGTTACATTTATCATCATATGCTGTGTTCGCCTGGGTTCATCAATTGGTGGGAAGTACGATAAGGCACATATGATGCCAATTAAAAGTATATCTTTTATTGCGACACAATCTCAGCAGTCCTTCAGTCAAAGCGACAGCTTACCCCCATCAGAAAATATCATATTATATGAGAAGGCGGTGAACCATTGTATATTATCTACATTCAGTGCCGTTGAGGCGTATTTGGTTCATTCCCCCTTTCCGTAATCTAAATAACCCAGGCAAGAGACTAGAGTTAAAAACCGATAATAGGAAAAGGAAAAAGGAAAGTATACGCTGAAACAACATTTGGATTCAGCTATTTAGAAATTCTAATATTTAATATATGTATGCAAATGTTGACCACTGTGACTCAAACTCTCGTCTTGCTGCACGCAATTAGAAGCTCTGGTCGAATATATTATGCCAGCGCAACACAATAGATAAAGCAGCACCTAAATTTTTTATATTATCATTATACATATAATAAAGAAAATCCAAACTCTTACAGAAGGAGCGAAACGTCTAGGGCGGTGAGGAGAGCGGTGCAGAGGTTCACAATCGCTCGCATCGAGGCGATCCCGCCGGATATTATTGCCGCCTTGCTGGTGGTTGTGATGATGACGGCGGCGATTGTGAATGCTGTGGTGGTGAGAAATTCGACCGGGCAAAGAATCGGACCCTAATTCGGGATCGGTTCGGCCGTAACGAGACCTCCTAGTGAAGAATAGCTCTGAAGCACTCGTCATGCAATTTGAAACACGCTTTGTTCTACTCTGAGAGAATGGTATACTTACATAATATTCGCAAGAAATCAGTATTTATAGAGAGCCATAGCAGATAGAATGGGAAATTTCGAAGAGAAGAAAAATCACATACCTTGGGACGAAATGGGGAGGAACAAGACAGAGAAAGTGATTGAACAAATTGGACTGTAGTTCCTAGTAGCTCTTAATAAGGACACTCGCTTTTTTCTTGATGGGCAGTTACCAAATTCATAAGGCTAAATATATAGCCAGATTTACTAGTGGTATGATTTATGAGTGGTAATTGTCACAATTTTAGAAGTAATTAAAGCTTAACTATTTTTTATATAAAGACAAATTTAAATAAAAATATTATTAATGTTCAGAAAATATTCCAGCATAATATAATGGGGTACCATTTTTTATATGTGAGCTTCTAGCATAATATACTAGAACTTTAGTATATTATGGTGACACTCCATATTATGATAGAGTTTCAGTATAAATATATCGGAACTCCATCATAATATACTTGAGTTCTAGCATAATATAATGGTCCAACATAATATGTTGGAAGTTCATACACATAAGCTCCAATCTCCAATATATTATGCTGAAACTTTTTGTGTGCTGGAGTTCCAGCATAATATGCTGGAAGTTCATATACATGTGCACCAATCTCCAGTATATTATGTTGAAAATTTTCGTGTTGCAGCAAAATAGTGGTTATTTTTCAATGATTTTACAAACGCTGGTTATTTTTCAATTACTGGTCCGAAAACTGGCTAGCCCGTACTATTTTTACAAGGGTGAATGACACAGTTACCCACAAAAATAAAATTATTTACCCTTACCTACCCATTTATTTTTCTACTCATTGAACTGATTATATTTCCTACATATACTAGTTTTTGTGGGGAATTTTCTATTTTTTCTCCAATTATTTTTTATTTCTATGTTTCTTTTTTTTTTTTCCTTTTTTGATTTCTTTTCTGTTTTCATTTTTTTTGTTTTGTTTTTTTTATTCTCTTTTATTCATTTATTTTTGCCCAAATCATATTATTGTTACTTTTATCATAACTTATTTCACACGCAAATATGGCACCTTGTTTATATTTTTTCTTTTTATTTATTTTCTTTATTTCTTCTTTCTTTTCTAGTTCCACGTGATTGCCATGCAAACCCTGATTTCCCTCCCTACAAATATCACTCTACCATTAACAGTAACACAACCAGTTATGGAGCAAGAAAACATAATCTACAACCATCAAATCTCCATATATACTAGTTAGAACATAAATGATAATAAAATATTAAAAAATGCAATTAAAATATAAGTAGCAAAAAAGACTTCAAGTACCATATGATACCAATATGATATAAATGTATACTAAAAGAGTATATGATTGCTCTAGAATATAACTACAACTATCTATGACTATACTACTGTACCAATACATTAAACGATGCAATAAAAGTATGAGAAAATTACATGCTCACATTGCAAGCTAAATATTCGCAAAGCAACTTGCTCATTCCGTATACTAATAGGGTATATAGTTGTATGAGGTCGTTCCAACAATTGCCTATAACTATAAAAATTATTACATAATACAGATAATCTATGTCCATCGGCACAAAAAAATCTCAGCACTGCGAATCATATTCATAAATAATTTCATAATAGAATTCACTTAAAATGCAGTAAAAACAACCAAAAAATATTCAAACTACCATATGATACCAACATGGCATATAACTATACCAACATGGTATACAATTTTACTTGTTAATTCTCGACAACGATATGATTATACTACTATTACATAATACACATGCATATAGAGAAAAATAAAAAATAGTGCACCACATATTAATATAATAAAGTATTTAAGATATCAAATAGTATTATATTACTATTATTAAAAGAAAATCAAATAGTGTACCAATTAAATGCAGTTAATACAATAAAAAAAAGATTCAACTAGCATATGATACCAATATAGCATATAGTTATACTAATAGAGCATATAGTTATACGGGGTCGTTCCAACAACTGCATATTTATACTATATTAAAAGCACGAAGGCCCTTAGCGAAATACCGTTCGCCTTTTTTACCCTTTAAAAATTAATTTTACATATGACAAAATTATAATTTATGTACCATTCCTAATATCAACTAAATTTATATATTAAGTCCTTCCTTATATATAAGATATTTTAAACTTATATAAATCTTCAACTATAATACTTTCTCGACTAATAAGCGTCATAACATAAAGAAAGTCGTAAGAACATGAGAACAAAACTATTTTGAGAGAAAAGCAAAGACAATTACAAACCAACTCAAGAAGCAGTATTCAACGGCTGCAAAGCAAATTTATTATCACTCTAAGTTCACCAAAGTCAGAAAAAGTGCTACATGCTTTTTCCATAGGTATTTAGCATATTTAAAATCAATTAAGATTTAAATTACTTTATACAAATAATTTTATTATTTGAATAACTTAGCATAATTGTAAATCTTTTCATGTTACATTTGAACTATATAATGAACTATACTACATTCTCATCTACTTAAACTACTTTCCTACTCAAAGAATATTTTTCGATTCATCAATTTTTTTGTATAATATTTGAAAGCTACACTAAATAATTTGAACCAATAACTAAAAAGAATTGTGATGACCCAAAGGGTCATCTTATAAATTAATACTCCATTCCAGGCTCATTAGCCTTTAAAAGATTAATTTCATTTACCTCGATTTGCTGCGCAGTCCAAGCGTGAAACCAGAAAGCTTTTATATGAAAATATGAGAAATAATGTTTTTTGGATTTAAAATTTGGTTTTAATTGGCTTTGTTCAATATTTTTAGTAAACGGGCCCGGATCTGTGTTTCGACGATCCTGGGAGGTCCGCAGTAAAATATGGGACTTGGGCGTATGCCCGAAACTGAATTCCGAGGTCACTAGCCTTAGAAATCAATTTTTGAAAGAAATTATTTTGCTGGATTATTAATGAAATAAAGAAATGAATTAATGTTGGAAACTGTTGGTATCGGGACCGTATTTTGGTTCAGGAACTCGATACAGGTTTGTTATGATATTTAAGTTCTATCTCTGAAATTTGGTAAGAATCGGAGTTGATTTGACGTGATTCGGACGTCCGGTTGAGAAATAGTGAAAATTAAGTGTTCTTGAGAAAAATGATGAGTTTTGAGGTTAAATTCATAATATTAGATGTTATTTTCGTGATTTGATCACACGAGCAAGTCCGTATGATTTTTTAGACTTGCGTGCATGTTTGGTTTGGAGCCCCGAGGGCTTGGGTGAGTTTTGGGTAGGCTACGAGATGTTTTAAACTTGGAATTTTCTGCTGTCATAACTATATCTGGTGCACTGACGAATTGTCCTTCGCATTCGCGAAGCTTCTCTCGCGAACGCGGAGAGTAAAAATGTCTGAGGGAGAAATCCTTCTTCGCGAATGCGAGGAGTTGGCCGCGAACGCGAAGCACTGGGGGTAGTACCCTTCGCGAACGCGCCCACCCCACCGCGAACGCGCCCACCCCACCACGAACGCGATGTACAAACGGACCTGGGGGAGGGGGAGCCTACTTGTTCTATGCGAATGCGTTCAAGACCCTCACGAAGGCGAAGGCCATTGGGCCTGACCCATCGCGAAGGCCTGCCCATTCATATAAAAACAATTTTAAAACTCGGGAAAAACCTATTTTCGAACTACAAAGACCTAGAGGCGGTTTTCTTCACACAAATTCATCCCCAAGGTGTTGGTAAACAATCTTAAACTCTTCTCTTTCAATTACCCAATATTTTTCATCACTTTTCAATCCAAAATCAAGAATTTTCATGGTAAAAATTGAGGGTTTGGGTAGAATTAGAATTTTGTAAAAATTGAATTTTGACCTCGAATTGGGGTCTGATTTCGAAACTAATTGCATATTCGGGCGCGGAGGTGAATAGGTAAACAAAATTTGGTCTGAACCCCAAGTTTGGACCAAGCGAGCCCGGGATCGGATTTTAACTTTTTTTTTATTTAGAAAACTTAGGAAAACAATGATTTTTCAGTAAAGTTAGTTCCTTTAGCATAAATTAATGATATTAAACTAATTATGATTAGATTCGAGCGGGTTAGAGGCAAATTCGAAAGGAAAAGCGGTAATTGAGCAGTGAGTGGCATGCGAACTTGTGGTAAGTGTGTGGTTTAACCTTGACTTGAGGGAATATGAATCCCCACTTAAATGCTATGTGAATTTGCATGTGTGTGGTGTATAGGTGAGGCGACGAGTATCTATGCACCACTAAATTATTGTTGAACATGGTCCCTTCCCCGTTTCCAATTATTTGCTCCCGGACTTAATTGTTTCAGGATCATTGATGTTTATATGTCTATTTGGATTCGTTAACTTATTGTTAAGTATTTTTTCAAGTATTTTGGAAGTGTTGTCTGTTCTCTTGAGTTTGTCATGTTACATAAGGATTGAGTCGGTGTCAGTGTTACGGTATGAATATAATTGCCGGTTGGTTTCGTTGTGAAATGATAATTGATGAAGTTTATGAGTTTTACAGCTTCTGTTTAAAATTGTTGATACAAAAATGTTGTGAAGGGCTTGGCTTGAATTGTGAAAGTTTTCATAAATAAACTGGTATGATATGTCTGGTGGGAGCAGGTTGCACGCTGCAACAAGGAGTGATAAGGGTGGACAGGTGGGATAGGGTTGCACGCCGCAACAGGAGAAATAAGGGTGATATATATAAGGAGGAGCAATAAAGGTGGACAGGTGGGAGCGTGTTGCAGGCTGCAACAGAAGAAATAAGGGTGAATATATAGGGAGGAGCAATAAGGGTGGACGGGTTGGAGTGGGTTGCGCGCCGCAACAAGGAGCAATTAGGGAGGACATTTATGTTTTACTGATTTTAAAACACAAGGATTTGAAAACTTACTGTTTTACTTTATTGTCTATCATACTATGTACTTACGGCTGTTTCAAAGTGGAATTGGAAATTTGGAAACTTATGTGAGCATTGGTATAGCTGAGACCTGGAAAAGGTGGCTGAGTTATTTTATTTATTGCCACAGACTATTGTTTTGTTTTGTTTAGAATTTCTTTCTTGCTTTATTATATATTGTTCACAGGTTATATTGTTAATGCCCCACCGTAGCCTCGTCACTACTTCGTCGAGGTTAGGCTCGACACTTACTCAGTACATGGGGTAGGTTGTACTGATACTACACTCTACACTTCTTGTGCAGATCTAGGTACTGACTAGTGTTAAGTTCGAGACATAACTGTGCATTTTCACGGAGACAAGAGGTAGATCTGCTGGCGTTCGCAGACTCCTGGAGTCTTCTCTACACTATTTAGTTGTTGTTTTATTTAATTCAAAACAGAGATATTTTTCTTTCAGCCAAATGCTTGTAGCATTCATTAGTAGTTCGTGAATTGTGACACCAGACCCTGGGGTAGTTTTATAGTTATATATTTAGTTCGTGGTTCGGCTTAATTATTGATCTTTATTAGTATTAAATTTTAAATTGTTCTATTATGTGTAAGTAAAATTTAAAAGGAAATGGTTAGTAAATTTCTAACATCTGCTTGCCTAGCAAGTATTGTGTTAGGAGCCATCACGATCCCGTGGGTTGAGTATTTGGGTCGTGACAAGTTGGTATCAGAGCACTAGGTTGCATAGGTCTCACAATTCACGAACAAGCTTGATAGAGTCTGAAGGAACGGTACGGAGACGCCTGTACTTATCTCTCAGAGGCTATGAAGTTAGGAACAAACTCATTTTTATTTCTAGTTTGTCGTCTGATTCTTGATACCTCAGAAAAATACTGATTGAACTCTTCTATTCTCTCGCAAATGGCGAGAACACGTGCTTCCTCTTTTGCTAACCAACAATCTGGTCTTCCAGTAGTAGCAACTCTTATTAGGGGCAGAGGCCGAGGAAGGGGCAGGACTCAGCCCGTTGCTCATACTGCAGCCCCAACTGCGGAGCCCCAGATTGAGATTGATGGGGGGGAGGGGGCTCTAGTTCATACCGTTCCAGCTGGACCAGCTCAGGTCCCAGAGGGGTTTATTGCTAACCAGGTACTTCTGGATGCTTTGGCCCGATTAGTGGGACTTTTGGAGAGTGTAACCCAGACTGGCACACTCCCGGTTGCAGCAGTCGTATCTTAGGCTGGAGGAGGGGTCCATATTCCTGCTACCCACACTCCTGATCAGACTACTCCTCAGATCCAGACCCCAGCAGCCAACCCAGTTGGGGGTATTTCAGACAATTGCGGCAGCCCCGATTGCTTATGGGGCAGTTATGACTTCCGATGCTTTGTGGAGACTGGACAGGTTCATCAAGCTAATTCCACTCCATTTCAGTGGTACATCTTTTGAAAACCCACATGATTTTCTTGACTGCTGCTATGAAGTATTGCAGAACATGGGGATAAGTTGAAAGCAACGGGGGTGGTTTATATGAGCTGTGAAGTTTAACATTGTGGATTATCAGACATTGTGACCTATGACTTCGTTCCAAGTGGGGAAGTCCACTGTCAAGGAATATATTGCGGAATCATGTGTTATATCGGTGTTGGCCCAGAATGCATAAGGCCAGAGATCTTGCAAGAGATAAAGCTGGGACTTGCGGTATGTATTCCTCCTTAATAACCATATACCTCAGTACCAAAGGAGTTATATAAATAACTTTAAATCTACGGAAGGTCTACTCAGCGTGGAAGTCACGATTGCGGATTTTTGGGTGCTTCAGAGGGAGTGCAGTGGTTGACGAGCTTCTAGACTATAGTGTTCGTGCCAAGATTTATTTGTATCGAGCTCTACTTTTGTGATCATTGTGCATCAATATGGATGAGAGTTACCCAAATAATAACGAAGAGTATAGGAATAAATGGGGTAGCTCAACAATGTTGAGTCAACATAGTAAAAGAAGAAATTGGTCGCCGGTGTTTGTGGAAAGCCTACAAAGAGGACGACCAACCATTGCAACATCAACTACTTGGATCTGTTCTCCCAAATGCTATTGATAGAATTTTTTTCTCAGACTCATTAAAGGATTCAATTATGAACGTAAAATTTTGTATGACGCAGGGCAGATTGATACTTTATTTCGGCTAGTGGTAGAAGTTGTCCTAGACTTGGGAGAGTTATATTTCATCAGAGTACTCAGGATACGTGCCCCATTACAGTTACAACTCAACTTATATGTCTAACTAGGAGAAAGGGTTCGGAATGTCGAAGGTGGAGGTCAGACTCCTAGAGCTGGAGACCCAGCTTGTTGATATACTTTCTATGGTATGGCTGAGGTTGCTATACCAGATAGTGTCATTACAATTACAATTTCTAGTTATTATAAAGTGGTAACTTCCTTAACTTTATTCGGTTATGAGTATCTAAGAAAGTTCTCCTAATATGCTACACTCATGGGTGAGCTTCGTAAACCTGAAATCTACTTATGTGAATACTTGTATTGGGAGATTCTATGGAGATAGCTATGTCTATCATTAAGTGTTGTGATTTGTTTAACGGAAAATATTTAAAAGAAGAAAATAGAATGTTTCGATGGGCACGATGTGCATATTACTTGTGATTCAGAACTGAGGGCGGGACCCTCGCGTTTTGATATGATTTGGTATGTTTAAATTGGCTACGAGCCGCGGTGGAATTTATATAAGGATGAGGTCCTTGTGATGAAAATTCTTGGGCTTAAATTCTCTCTTGTGAAATTAAAATTTGTACCATAGTACTAATAGGAGTCATGCTGCAAGTAAAGGCGTGGAGCTAAGGAGGGACGCATCAATAGGCCACCATACCAGTTTCTGATTCGCTAAAACTGGATGGATTGGTTCTGTGAACAACATGAAAGATCAGAAGAAGCGACATATGATGAACTATCTAAACTGGAAGGAAATGAAGATCATATGAGGCAATTGATAAGGGATATGGCACAACACTGATTTGGATAAATTTAGCAAACACAGGCTAGACAATGCAAGGTGCATGGACGATTGAGCATATGTCTCAGTTGGGACTTACCATTATGTAGTTAGAATAATTTTAGATTATGCAGATTGATAATAGCTTTCATTGTGATATCAATATTGGTCTTCACAACACCAATATTGATAATAGGAACAATGTAATCACATACTTTACTGTCCTATCTCTATTAGGACATCCTAGGCTCTTTGTTATTGGATTTTCTTAGTAATAAAATAACTACTAGGCACCCAGCCTAGTAGTATAGTTTGCTAAAAAAAAAATAGGAGTCATGCCTGTTAGGTTTATTTGAAATTTTTTGTATAAAATTTATCTGTGCATAATTTGCCAAATCCGTGTTATAATTATTGAGCTTTAACCTACAAGGTAGGTGCCCGCCCATGTGGCGTTAAATGAAACATGTTAATTCAGGTAGATAATTATGGGTTCTCCATGCGTCGCATCTCGTTGTCAGTATTGTGAAGGTTTGAAAGTGGATTATTGTTAACGTGAAGTTATTTGATGATTCTGCAATGGATTATGAGAAAATATTAAGATCATACTGAACCAAAAGAGTGTTCCATTTAAATGGTCGGACGAGTGTGATGCGAGCTTTCAAAACCTCAAGACAGCTTTGACTTCAGCGCCGATATTGGTGTTGCCATCAGGTTTAGGATCTTTCACGGTATATTGTGATGCTTCTCGTGTTGGTTTGGGGGAGGTATTGATGCGAGAGGGCAGGGTGATAGCATATGCATCTCGGCAGTTAAAGATTCATGAGAAGAATTATCCTGTCCATGACTTAGAGCTGGCAGCCATTGTTCATGCATTGAAAATATGGAGGCACTATCTTTATGGCGTGCCATGTGTTTACACGGATCATCGTAGCCTCCAATGCTTGTTCAAGCAAAAGGATCTTAATTTGAGACAGAGGAGATGGTTAGAGTTTTTGAAATATTATGACGTCACTATATGAAATCATCCGGGGAAGGCCAAAGTGGTGGCCGATGCATTGAGTAGGAAAGCAGTAAGTATGGGCAGCCTTGCATGTATTCCAGTTGGTGAGAGACCGCTAGCTTCATACATTCAGACGTTGGCTAATCAGTTCGTGAGGTTGGATATTTTGCCTAGCCATGTTGCTTGTACAGTTGCTCGGTCTTCCTTATTCGAGCGTATAAGAGATCGGCAGGATGATGACCGCACTTGATGGTCCTTAGGGACACCGTTCGGCACGGTGGTGCCAAGAAGATTACAGTTGGAGATGATGATTTGAGTATGTAGGGTCGTATATTTGTGCCTAATGTTGATGGCCTTCGTGAGTTGATTCTTCAAGAAGCTCACAGTTCTAAGTATTCTATTCAACCGGGTGCTGCCAAGATGTACCAGGACCTGCGGCAGCACTACTGGTGGCGAAGGATGAAAAAGGATATTGTTACTTATGTGGCTCGTTGTTTGAATTGCCAACAGGTAAAATATGAGCATCAGAGACCCGGTGGTTTACTTCAGCAGATAGAGATTCCTGAGTGAAAGTGGGAGCGTATCACTATGGACTTTGTTGTTGGACTCCCACGGACTCAGAGGAAGTTCGACGCCGTTTGGGTTATTATGGATAGGTTGAATAAATCAACACATTTCATTCCAGTGGCAAGTACTTATACCTCGGAGCGGTTGGCAGAGATATATATTCGAGAGATTGTTCGCCTTCACGGTGTGCCCGTGTCTATCATTTCTGATCGAGGTACGCAGTTTACCTCGCACTTTTGGAGGGCAGTTCAACAAAAGTTGGATACCCGAGTTGAGTTGAGCACAACATTTCATCCTCAGATGGACGGGCAGTCCGAGCGTACTATTCAGATTCTAGAGGATATGCTTCGCGCTTTTGTTATTGACTTTGGAGGTTCTTAGGATCAATTCCTGCCATTAGCGGAGTTTGCCTACAATAATAGTTATCAGTCGAGCATTCGGATGGCTCCCTATGATGCATTATATGGTAGATGGTGTAGATCACCATTTGGATGGTTTGAGCTGGGAGAGGCTCGGTTATTGGGTACAAACTTAGTTCTAGAGGCCTTAGCTAAGGCCAAGGTTATACAAAATCGACTTCGTGCAGCTCAGTCTAGGAAAAAGAGTTACGCCGATGGTAAGGTTCAGGATGTGGCATTCATGGTTGTAGAGAGAGTATTACTTCGAGTATCGCCCATGGAGGGTGTCATGAGATTTGGGAAGAAGGTCAAGTTGAGCCCTAGGTATATCGGACCATTTGAGATTCTTGATAGAGTGGGGGATGTAGCTTATAGACTTGCATTTCTTCCAGGGTTATCCTCCGTTCATCCGGTATTTCATGTATGCTCCGGAAATATCATGGTGACCCATCCCACGTGTTAGATTTCAGCTATGTCCAATTGGACAAAGATTTGACTTATGAGGAGGAGCCGATAGACATTCTAGACCGGCTGGTTCGTCAGTTGAGATCAAAGAGTTACCCTTTAGTTCGAGTGCAGTGGAGAGGTTAGCCTGTTGAGGCAGCTACTTGGGAGTCTGAGTCAGACATGCAGAGTAGATATCCCCACTTGTTTGCCAGTTCAGGTAATTTTCTATGTCCGTTCGAGGACGAACGTTTGTTTTAGATGTGGAGATTGTGATGACCCAAAGGGTCATCTTATAAATTAAGACTCTATTCCAGGCTCACTAGCCTTAAAAAGGTTAATTTCATTTACCTCAATTTGCGTGCGCAGTCCGGGCATGAAACCAGAAAGTTTTTATATGAAAATATGAGAAATAATAATTTTTGGAATTTAAAATTTAGTTTTAGTTGACTTTGTTCAACATTTTTAGTAAACGGACTCGGATCTGTGTTCCGGTGATTCCGGGAGGTCCATAGTAAAATATGGGACTTTGGCGTATGTCCGGAACTGAATTCCGAGGTCCCTAGCCTTAGAAATCAATTTTCTAAAGAAATTATTTTGCTGGATTATTAATGAAATAAAGAAATAAATTAATGTTGAAAATCGTTGGTATCGGGCCTGTATTTTGGTTCTGGAGCTCGATACAGGTTTGTTATGATATTTAAGTCCTATCTGTGAAATTTTCTAAGAATCGGAGTTGATTTGACGTGATTCGGACGTCCGGTTGGGAAATAGTGAAAGTTAAGTGTTCTTGAGAAAAATGATGAGTTTTGAGGTTAAATTCATAGTTTTAGATGTTATTTTTGTGATTTGATCGCACGAGCAAGTCCGTATGATGATTTTAGACTTACGTGAATGTTTGGTTTGGAGCCCCGAGGGCTCGGGTGAGTTTTGGGTAGGCTACGTGATGTTTTAAACTTGGAATTTTCTGCTGTCATAACTATATCTGGTGCACTGACGAATTGTCCTCCGCATTCGCGAAGCGTCTCTCGCGAGCGCGAAGAGTAAAAATGTCTGAGGGAGAATTCCTTCTTCGCGAACGCGAGGAGTTGGACGCGAACGCGAAGCACTGGGGGTAGTACCCTTCGCGAACGCGCCCACCCCACCGCGAACGCGATGTACAAATGGACCTGGGAGAGGGGGGAGCCTACTTGTTCTATGCAAACACGTTCAAAACCCCGCGAACGTGAAGGCCATTGGGTCTGACCCATCGCGAACGCGGCAGGACCATCACGAACGTGATGAAGGCCTACCCAGTCATATAAAAATAGTTTTAAAACTCGGGCAGAACCTATTTTTTACCTACTTTCGAACTACAAAGACCTAGAGGCGATTTTCTTCACACAAATTCATCTCCAAGGTGTTGGTAAACAATCCTAAACTCTTCTTTTTCAATTACCCAGTGTTTTTCATCACTTTTCAATCCAAAATCAAGAATTATCATGGTAAAAATTGAGGATTTGGGTAGAATTAGGTAATTTTGTAAAAAATTAATTTTGAACTCGAATTGGGGTCGAAATTTGAAATTAATTGCATATTCGGACTCGGGGGTGAATGGATAAACGGAATTTGGTCTGAACCCCGAGTTTGGACCAAGTGGGCCCGGGGTCAGGTTTTAACTTTTTTTGAGAAAACTTAGGAAAATAATAATTTTTCAGTAAAGTTAGTTCCTTTAGCATAAATTAATGATATTAAACTAATTATGATTAGATTCGAGTGGGTTAGAGGCAAATTCGAAAGGAAAAGCGATAATGGAGCAGTGAGTAGCCTGCGAATTTGAGGTAAGTGTTTGGTTTAACCTTGACTTGAGGGAATAGGAATCCCCACTTAAAATGCTATGTGAATTTGCATGTGTGTGGTGTATAGGTGTGGTGATGAGTATCTATGCACCTCTAAATTATTGTTGAACACGGCCCCTTCCCCGTTTCCAATCCCGGGCTTAATTGTTTCAGGATCATTGATGTTTATATGTCTATTTGGATTCGTTAACTTATTGTTAAGTATTGTTTCAAATATTTTGGAAGTGTTGGACATTCTCTTGATTTTTTATATTACATAAGGATTGAGTCGGATGTCAGTGTTACGGTATGAATATAATTGCCGGTTGGTTTCATTATGAAATGATAATTGCTGAAGTTTATGAGTTTTACAACTTCTGTTTACAATTGTTGATAAAAAAAATATTGTGAAAAACTTGGCCTATATTGTAAAAATTTTCGTAAATAAACTGATATGATATGTCTGGTGGGAGTGGGTTGCACGCTGCAACAAGAAGTGATAAGGGTGGACAGGTGGGATCGGGTTGCACGCCGCAACAGGAGAAATAAGGGTGGGTTGAATTGCCACAACAGGGGCCTTCCTCAAGGGAGGAGTTCATACCCGGAGAAAGAAAGAAGACTACTAAATCTACTATTTCAACATATTTTTTGCACTTCATTAGATGTCTGACGAAAATGGGGACTTCCAACTGAGATTCATGAAGAGTGATATATATATATAGGGAGGAGAAATAAGGGTGGACAGGTGAGAGCGGGTTGCACGCCGCAACAAGGAGCAATAAAAGAGAATATTAATGTTTTACCATTTATAAAATAAAGGCTGGAATACTCATTATTTTATTGTCATTATTTCATATTCTGCTCTTACTGTTACTTAAAGTAAAACTTTTTCTGTTTACGATTGTTGAGACATAAATATCGTGAAAGGCTTTGACTTAAATTGTGAAAATCTTTTTTTATAAAGAGATGTGATTGTCTGGTGGAAGAGGGTTACACTCCGCAACAAGGAGTGATAAGGGTGGACAGGTGGGATCGGGTTGCACGCCACAACATGAGAAATAAGGGTGATATATATAGGGAGGAACAATAAGGGTAGACAGGTGGGAGCGAGTTGCGCGCTGCAACAAGGAGCAATAAGGGAGGACATTTATGTTTTACTGATTTTTAAACACAAGGATTATAAAACTTACTGTTTTACTTTACTGTTTATCATACTATGTACTTACGGTTGTTTCAAAGTGGAATTGGAAATTTGGAAACATATGTGAGCATTGGTTATAGCTGAGACCTGGAAAAGGTGGCTGCATTATTTTATTTATTGCCACAGACTATTATTTTGTTTAATTTAAAATTTCTTTCTTGCTTTATTATATATTGTTCACAGTTTATATTGTTAATGCCCTGCCGTAGCCTCGTCACTACTTCGTCGAGGTTAGGCTCGGTACTTACTCAGTACATGGGGTCGGTTGTACTGATACTACACTCTGCACTTTTTGTGCAGATCCAGGTACTGACCAGTGTTAAGTTCGAGACATAGCTGTGCATTTTCACGGAGACAAGAGGTAGATCTGATGGCGTTCGCAGACTCCTGGAGTCTTCTCTACACTATTTAGTTGTTGTTTTATTTCATTTAAAACAGAGATATTTTTCTTTCAGCCAAATACTTGTAGCATTCATTAGTAGTTCGTGAATTGTGACACCCCCCCGGGGTAGTTTTATAGTTATATATTTAGTTCGTGGTTCGGCTTAATTAATGATCTTTATTAGTATTCACTATTAAATTGTTCTATTATGTGTAAGTAAACTTTAAAAGGAAATGGTTAGTGAATTTCTAACATTGACTTGCCTAGCAAGTATTGTGTTAGGCGCCATCACGATCACGTGGGTTGGGAATTTGTGTCGTGACAAGAATATAAATAAAAAAACAAAAATAGTTAGCATGAGTTAATAACACTAATGATTTTCTACAAATATCAAAATCTAATAGTCAAATGTCATATCAATTTTTTACCTTTAAGAATAGAATGCTTGGAGGATCAAATGATTTGTTTATATAAGGGTGAGCATTAGCGGTGAAACAAAACAAATAAATAAATCAAAATAAGCTATAGTATAATGTTAATATTCAAATTCATAAAAATATAAATTTGAAGCAATAGGATACAATAGTGTATACGGTCAAAATCAGGTACGCCCGATTTCACAGGTTCGAGAGGTTACCCCGAGCCCGAGTTCGAATGGATCAAGCAAGTTTGGTAGATCGAGCTCAAGACTAGTGACGGAGGGCGAGGATCGATGACCAAAACACGTAACACCGGAGGCCGAGTAAAACCTACCTCGAAATTATGTCGTTATAGGCTTACAACAAAATGGGGGGGATTCCTACAATGGCACAAAGATCAAGGTGTAAATCCCGGAACAGATTTGTACGAACTTGTACAAATCCGTTAGACAATTGTACAAATAAGATTCCTTTCTAGAAATAGAAATGTACCTTATTTGGGACTCCCCTATTATAAAAAGGGGAACCCATTCATTTGTAAAGATCATCAATCATTGGCAAAGAATATACACTCTTACTTTTTGTGCTCACCCCTCAGAATTGTTCTTTAGCTTTAGAATATTCTCTTTACTTTATCCTACTGTTCATCGGAATCCTTTTCGAGGTTATCTTGGCTCGAGGTCAAAGCTTGCTAAGACTTTGGGTTTGATCTATCTTGTTCATCTAATTCATATATTTATATTATTTTTCTTTAATTAGTATTGGAATAAATCACATATCTTTAAGACCTCATTATAAGTTTAATTGTTACTCAGATTTTAGGGTAAACAGTTTGGCGCCCACCGTAGGGCTAAAGATAATAGTGATTACTCCAGTACTGATTTTAATAACACACGTTATTTTCACACTTGTTTCTTGTCAAAGATTCTTTGTTTTCAAGTTGAAATATGTCGAACTCGCAAAAAGCACCCGTACACGGCAGTGATGGTCTCGCATTTCATGGGGAAAATGATAATATAGTTGCTTCAAGGACCGGTGTACCACCGCTTAACCCCGGGGTAGTGCCAATTGCACAGCCAGTTGATGTTGGTTCGCACGTCGCTCTAAATGCAAACTTGGGTGCAGATATCGTAGGAAGTGTACGCAGGGAGGTCCGACCTGGTGGTCAAGGAACATAGGGTCTAGGAGATGGGGGAGTTAGCCTCCAAGTGATATTTGAAATTCTACAAGCTCAGCAGATTTCTATCACTCAGCTTCAAAGTCAACCAAAAACTCCTAGCGTGGTTGAGCTAGAAACCACTCACCGTGCTGAACCGGTGCCAGAAAGGTCGAATGACAATGGATCGGTACCTGACCTTACAATCATGAAAATGCTCGAAGAGATCACCAAAAGGATCGGACTAGGAGAAACGAGGATCGAAGATAATTGTAAAAAGGTAGAGATGTACAACTCCCGAGTCGATCAAATAGAAAGGGCGCCTTCGATCTTAAAGGGTTTTGATTCCAAAAAGTTCATGCAAAAGCCTTTTCCCCCGAGCGCGGCCCCGAAGCCTATTCCAAAGAAGTTCCGTATGCCGGACATACCTAAATACAACAGGACCACCGATCCTAACAAATACATCACTACATACACATGTGGTATAAAAGGAAACGACTTAGAGGGCGATGAGATCGAGTCCGTTTTGCTGAAAAAAGTAGGGGAAACTTTATCTAAGGGAGCAATGATTTGGTATCACAACTCACCCTCGAACTCTATAGATTCATTCGCCATGTTGGCAGATTCATTTGTAAAGGCACACGTTGGTGCTATAAAGGTTGCAACGAGAAAATCAGACGCTTTCAAGATTAAACAAAGGGACAACGAAATGTTGAGGGAGTTCGTGTCCCGATTTCAGATGGAACGAATGGAGTTACCGCCAGTCTCCGATGATTGGGCCATTCAAGCTTTAACACAAGGGTTGAATGAGCGAAGTTCGATAGCATCACGACAGTTGAAGCAAAATCTTGTTGAATACCCTGTTGTTACATGGCCGGACGTACATAATCGCTACCAATCAAAGATTAGGGTCGAGGACAACCAGTTAGGAGCCCCCTCGGGGTCAGTTCACCCAAACAGGTTAGCGGTAAAGGCTTCGAGGGATATTGACAGAAAACCGAGGTCAAATAGAGAACGTTACCAGCCAATAGAAAGAATGAGCAAGAAGAACCCCAACATATCATCCACATGATCGTTGGTGGGGTCGACATCCCATAGGGACCTAATTTCAAACGCACCAAAGTGTCGATTACAAGAGAGAAACGGACCCGACATTATATACCCGAAGGCACCCTTACATTCAACGACGAGGAAACAGAAGGCCTCTCTCAGCCGCACAACAACACCCTGGTAATTTCTATTTTACCAAATAAAATTCAAGTTAAACGTGTTCTTGTGGATCCAGGTAGCTCGGCCAACATAATCAGGTTGAGGGTCGTAGAGCAGCTCGGGCTGCTAGATCAAATCATACCAGCATCTCGAGTCTTAGACGACTTCAACATGGCTAGTGAAACAACGAAGGGAGAGATCATCCTGCCTGTAAATGTGGTCGGGACCATCCAGGACACAAAATTTCATGTCATCGAAGGTGACATGAGGTACAATGTATTGCTCGGAAGGCCGTGGATCCACAACATGAGGGCGGTACCATCTACTCTTCATCATATGATGAAGTTTCCAACAAAAGATGGTGTGAAAACAGTTTACGGGGAGCAACACACAACAAATGAGATGTTTGCAGTTCATGATTTGACACCAGCGCCAACACATTCGACCTCAGAGATATCGAACATCAAAGACAAGAAGATGGCTAAATAGCAATCACAGTCCACAGCCTCGACTAAATCCGAGGAACAGGTGCTCGAGGACGAAGAAGAAGATTTCCTTACTCCTCGAGCTTTCATCGCTCCCGAGGAATCAGATGCAACGAAGTCCACTGTCGAGGAATTGGAGCAGGTGATATTGATCGAACATCTACCAGAACGGAAGGTATACCTGGGAAAAAGATTAGCCTCTGAACTCAGAAAAAAATCATTCAATTCCTTATCAATAACATAGATTGTTTTGCGTGGTCCCATTTAGACATGACAGGGATCCCACAGGAGATAACAACACATCGGCTAAGTCCCGACCCCAGGTTTAAACCGGTGAAGCAAAAGAGAAGGCTGCAATCCGAGGTAAAACACACGTTCATAAGGACGAGGTAAATAAACTTCTCAAAATAGGTTCCATTAGGGAAGTGAAATATCCCGAGTGGTTAGCTAATGTGGTCGTAGTCCCTAAAAAAGGAAACAAGCTTAGAATGTGCGTAGATTACAAAGATTTGAACAAGGCATGCCCTAAAGACTCCTTTCCACTGCCTACCATCGATCCTATGATCGAAGCCACGGCCGGTCACAAGATCCTTACTTTTCTCGATGCCTACTCCGGGTACAACCAAATTCAAATGAACCCGGAGGACCAGGAAAAGACTTCATTTACCACTAAGTACAGAACATATTGTTACAATGTAATACCCTTCAGGCAAAAAAATACGGGAGCTACATACCAACGCTTAGTTAATAAAATATTTAAGCAACATATAGGTAATTACATTGACGACATGCTAGTTAAGTCCCTGCACACAGAGGACCATTTTCCTCATTTGCAGGCAACGTTCGAGGTTCTGAGAAAATAAAACATGAAACTCAACCCCGAGAAATGCGCTTTCGGAGTCGGCTCGGGCAAGTTCCTAGGCTTCATGGTATCAAACAGGGGGATCGATATCAACCCCGACAAAATTAAAGCCATCGAAGAAATCACTATCGTGGACAATGTGAAGGTCGTACACCGGTCAACCGGACAGATAACTTCTTTGGGCTGATTTATCTCGAGGTCATCGGATCGGAGTCACATATTCTTCTCTTTTCTCAAAAAGAAGAATGATTTCGCATGGACGCCGGAATGTCAACAAGCGTTGGAGGAATTAAAGCGGTACCTATCGAGCCCACATTATCTTCACACTCCGAAGGAGGATGAGAAACTATACTTATACTTGGTCGTGTCCGAGGTAGCAGTAAGTGGTGTGCTAGTTCGAGAAGAGCAAGGTACATAATTCCCTATTTATTGTGTAAGTCAAACCTTAGGAGATGCTGAAACCAGGTATCCGCATTTAGAGAAGTTAGCACTTGCATTAATAAGTGCATCTAGCAAATAGGCCATATTTCCAATGTCACCCTATATGTGTGTTAACTACTTATCCACTTCGAAATGTTTTGCACAAGCCCGAGTTATTGGGCCGATTAGCCAAATGGGCCATCGAGCTCGGTGGGCACGATATTGAATATCAACCCCGAACGGCTATCAAGTCTCAAATTCTAGCAGATTTCGTGACTGATTTTACTCCTACCTCGTACTCGAAGTAGAAAAGGAACTTCTACTAAAGTCAGGTACATCATCAGGGGTATGGACCCTCTTCACAGACGGTGCCTCGAATGTGAAAGGGTTCGGGCTCGACATTGTTTTGAGACCACATACGGGTAGCATATTAGACAATCTATCAAAACTTCTAGATTAACTAACAATGAGGCCGAGTACGAGGCCATTATTGCAGGTCTCGAATTAGCCAAAAGCCTGGGAGCAGAGGTCATCGAGGCCAAATGCGACTCTCTGTTGGTGGTGAACCAAGTGAACAAAAGCTTCGAGGTTCGAGATGATAAGATGCAGAGATATTTAGACAAGTTACAGGTGACATTGCACTGCTTCAAGGAGTGGACGTTAGACCATATACTTCAGGAGAAAAATAGTAAGGCCAATGCACTTGCGAATTTGGATTCATCAGTCGAAGAAGATGACGTTGTCCCGGGGATTGTTGTTCAGTTTTCGAGGTCTGTGGTCGAGGAAGGTCATGCTGAGATAAACTCTACAAGCTTGACTTGGGATTGGAGGAATAAATATGTTGAGTATTTGAAGCACAGAAAGCTCCTTTCAGACCCTACAGAGTCGAGATCCCTACGAGCTAAAGCATCCCAATTCGCACTGGATGAAAATGGAACATTGTACAAGAGGACCTTCGATGGACCATTGGCTGTATGCTTAGGACCGGGGGACACTGATTATATTTTACGAGAAATCCACGAAGGAACTTGTGGGAACCACTCCGACGCTGACTCTTTGATCACAAAATTATTAGAGTTGGATATTACTTGGATAGCATGGAGAAAGACATTAAGGAGTTTGTTCGAAAATGTGACAAATTCCAAAGGTTTGCACCGATGATCTATCAGCCCGTTGAAAAACTTCATTCAGTCCTATTCCCCTGGCCACTCATGAAATGAGGGATGGACATCGTAGGCCCTCTGCCAACGGCAGCAGGTAAAGATAAATTCATTTTGTTTATGACTGAATACTTTTCCAATGGGTGGAAGCACATTCATTCGAGAAATTAAGAGAAAAAGAAGTCATGGACTTCATATGGGATCACATCGTGTGTCGGTTCGAGATACCCGCTGAAATTGTATGCGATAACGAGAAGCAATTCATCGACAACAAGGTAACAAAGTTCCTTGAAAATCACAAAATAAAGAGGATCTTATCAACATATCACCCAAGCGCAAACGGCAAAGCCGAGTCCCCTAACAAGACTATTATTCAAAACTTGAAGAAAGGGTTGAGTGATGCCAAAGGGAAATGGAGAGAGGTTTTACTTGAGGTACTTTGGGCATATCGAACGACATCAAATTCCAGCACAGGAGCAACCCCGTTTTCATTGGTGTATAGTTCCGAAGCGTTAATTCTAGTCGAGGTCGGGGAACCTAGAGTCAGGTTTCAGCATATAACCGAGGAATCAAATCACGAGGCTATGAACACTAGTCTCGAACTAGTGGATGAAAAACGAGAAGCTGCACTTGTTCGAATGGCCGCACAAAAGCAAAGGATCGAGAGGTATTATAACAGGAGGGTCAGCCTTCGTCACTTCGAAGTCGGGACTTAGTTCTAAGGAAAGTCACCCTCAATACTCAAGACCCGAATGAAGGGAAACTAGGCCCAAATTTGGAAGGACCATATCGAGTCATCAAAGTTATCGGAAAAGGATCCTACAAACTTAGCACAATGGAAGACGAAAAATTGCCAAACAATTGGAATGTATCATTGCTCAAATGATATTATTGCTAAGGTATGACCTTCTCCCTTTTACATTTGTATTCGAAACTAACCTATTGCAGGTGTTCGATCGAAGACGCCGAGATACCCCTTTTACGAAGACCGTAGGTTTTAAAGCATGTGTTGCACTCTTTTTACCTTATATCGAGTTTTATCCCAAATGGGTTATTTTGGAAAGGTTTTAACGAGGGAAAAACTATGTGCTACCTAAGGAGAATTCAACAGTATCTAAGGCTTCTTTTCAATACATCTCGAATACTGGGGGGGCATCACCCTCGGGGACTAGACTAACATTCCGAGGAAAATACTTCACGCCTAAGAGGGTCTCGAAAGGAAGACTTTTTAATGGGCCAAACGGTCAAAGGAACGGTGTCCATATAGAATAACCGATCCTCGAAGGCAAAACATGTACGCATGTATGAGTTATTTGAAGAAGCAACTTTTCTATTAAACACTTTATGTTTTGAAGAAATTTGCTACTCCCTACTTACGATTCTATATGAGAAAAGGCTCAAGAGCCGAAACACAAGTACATCTTGACTACTTAGTGATTGTCATAAACAGTCAACTCATTCGAATTATTCGAGTTACATAAACTCGAACTCATAAGACCTCAAAGAGGCATCCCTCGACGTAAAGGCCAAGGCCACCACACTCGAGGATTAACATTTCGAAAAAATTAGAAATATTATCGGGAAACAAGTCCAAGGGACGTACCCGAAGGCTACGGCCATATTAAAGACTACAGTCATATGAAAAAGCCACGTCCAAAATAATACGGTTTGGAGACGTCCGGCTTTCACCATAAACTAAGGCCTTCAAACACTTTGAAAAACCGGTTAAATAAGGCTACCCTCGACAAAACAAGGGCTTTGATAAAATCATCCCCCAAATAATTTAGAGGCTTCAATAACATCATCCTTCGAGATGTTAAATCACCTCAACACAAACGAGCTAAGAAAAACTGGGTTCCGCTAGTCAAACCCTCGAAAAACCCAATGGGTATAAAAAATATATGCTAAGGCTTGAGAAAATTTGTACTAAGTCTTTAGCCAAAAAAAGTGAAAAACTATAGCCGCTTTTAAAGAGCCTAAGGGCCGATATAAAAGAGCCCAAGGGACGACACACTAAGGGTTAGAAATTTCATCCTATCCGAACCCAAGGGTTCGATCACCCCGAGTCCAAAGAAACATTATTGACTATGGCTCGAAGACTTGTCTCTATTTGACGCTAAAGGTATATACCTCAAAGTTTTGAGCCTTATTCGAACCCGATCGTGGAAAAGAAACCATTCAAGGAGGAATCTCGAATACACAGTTCGAAGAATGAAATTTTTGCAAAAAAAATGTAAAGCAAAAAATAAATAAATATTGAGAAAGCATTCAAGGAAAATTCTTCTTTATATACATTCAAAATATGGCATATACAAAGAGTTCAATCAAAAAGGAATACCAAGAGGAAATTCCTAACTACACCGAGGAAGCATCCCACCCTTCGGGAGTAGCCTTTTCTCCTGGAACTGCTTTTTCCTCAGGGCAGCCTTTCCATCGGGAGTGGTCTCTTCTTCGGCCCCCTCTTCATTTTTGGACCCTCCTTGGTCGCTTTCGACATCATCATCATCATCATCGGAGGAGATGAAGAATCAAACATCAGCTTCATCCGCCTTTGCTTGGGATATCTCCTCAAAAAGATCGAAGCCCCTAGTGTGTACCTCCTCGAGAGTCTCCCTTCGATATCGACACTTGGCATAGTCGTTGCTTCGCTTTTCCTGAGAAACAACTTCTCTCAGCTCCGTTTGAGTAGCTTCGATGTTCCTTCAAGTATATGGCAATAGTCTTATTAGCCGTAATCTGAATCTTCTTAGCCTTGGCCCTGGTTTCAGCAACTTCGGCTTCGGTCTTGGCAAGATTAGCCTCGAGCTAAGCAATTTTTTCGCCCTGGGCTGAACTGCTCTCTTTCGCATTCCGAAGCTAAGTCTCGGCAGCAACTAGTTTTGTCAATGCAGCTTCCTTCGCTGCAGCCGGAAGGTCTATCTTTTCTTTCCATTGGTTGCACTCAACATTGACCCAGCCAACCTCACCTCGAAGCTGCTGCAGCATCTCCACCTTCGACTGCAGCTGAGACATCGAAGTATTAGCTTCCACAGTTGGGAGGGGAAGGCCATACTCTTTCAAAATGTTAGTTACCTGCTTCTCTATCTCGTTCTCGTATTCTCGAGCCCTGGTCAACTCCGCCCGAAGGTTTTTAAGCTCCTCCTCCTTTTGATCACAAAGGAGCCTCAGGGCCTTCTCTTCACCCAAGGATTTGTTCAGCTCGGCCTCACATTGGCTCAGCTCGGCCTTGAACATGGTAAAAGCCTACAAAGAAAAGGAGTGATTAGTCAAAGCAAGGAAGAAAATTGCAACATTGAGAGAATTGAAGCATTAAGAATTGAGGCTTACCTTAGAGAAGAGACGTCGGGCCTCTTCGAAGGTCGAGGACGCATCGATAAGATCAACATCATCGACCCTAGTGAAACAACCCTGGAAAGGATCATCCTCACTAGGGGCTCCGCTTAACTCAAGCTTTTTCAGGGCCTAAGCATCCCTTACGGCCTCTTCGGAGTAGGTTGGTAATGATGAAAAATGACCCATTTTCAAGGCCCCTGGCAGGTCACTCGAGGCGCTCTGTTCGATCATGGGTACCTCGGAACTTCCTTTCTTTGTGATACTCATCGGAGGCTGCACAACAATTGTAACCTCGGGCGATTCAGGAGCTTTGTCCTTTTCATCCTTCGAGGTCTCCTCGCCTCGGGGTGTGATCTCTGGCTTGGAGGGCTTAGCAGCTTCGACCGATTTCCTGGTTCGATTCACTAATACCGAAACCTCGCCCTCGTCATCGTCATCCTCCATATACTGGTGGCCCGAGTCAATTTCCATCGGGATGACGTTATTCCTACGCCTCCGAGCAGGCCCCACTTTGTTTTGAGGATCTTCGGGCTTCGAAGACCTTTTCCTCTTATTGTCTTTCTTTAGTTTCGGGATCAGAGATTTGACCTTCTCCCCAGGAAGGGTCGTCCTCATTTCGGAGAAATCTTCAATGCCTGCATAAATAAAAGCTAAGTGTGAGAAATGAAGCATCCCCGATAAAGAAGAAAGTATCAGAGATCTTACCATGGTGTTTGGCTTCCCACTTGCCCTTCGACAGGTCACGCCACTTGCGTTTGTCATATGATGAGGTGGCAGTTAGATTCTGGACCCAATCCTTGATATCGGGGATCTCATGGGGCATCCAAGGGACCGATGCAGATAAAGGGAAGAACATTAGTCAAAGTATAGTAAAAGTGCAGAAATTTGCTAAGGAAACGGGCTCCACTTATGGTCGAAGTTCCACTTCTCAGGGAACGACATTTTCTCCTCGGGGATGACATCGATGGTCCTCACTCGAATGAACCGGCTCATCCAGCCTCGATCTCTATCTTCGCCATTACTGGAGAAGAAAGATTTGGTCGATCGGTGTTGCAATTTAATCAACCTCCTGAAGAGTTGAGACCGGTACAAGCGAATAAGGTGGATGAGGGTAAGTTCGAGCCCCTCGGCCTTGCCGGAGAAGTATCAAAGCATTATCACAATGCGCCAGAAAGACGGATGGATCTGGCCAAGGGTAACTTGGTACCTTTTCCAGAAGTCAATCACGAGTGGATCAAAGGGGCCCAACATGAAGGGGTAAGTGTACACACTTAAAAACCCCTCCACATGGGTAGTAATATTCTCATCTCGGGTGGGGATCTGTACCATGACCCCTTCCCATAACCACAATCCTTCTTCATGGCATCGATGTGGTCTTTCGATATCGAATAAATGTACCTTGAAGCGTGCTCACACCAACCGGGAACATCGGGTGGATTCTCGATGGTGAAGTCTTTCTGCATGGTACAACCACTGGGAACGATTTCCTGAAGGGCCGGCGCCTTACCACCGGCTGGACGGGAGGAAGAAGAGGAAGCTCCCTCTTTTTGAGGAACAACTTCAGAGGTTTTAGCCATTGATTCTGGTCGAGATAGGTTAAAGGAGATAAGATTTGGCGGCTTTTAGCGTTAAGGAAGCGGAAGAACTGGTGGAGGAAGAAGAGAAGCCAGGGAGAAGAAGAGATGCAAATGGAAGTAAAAATCCTTAATGAGGCAAATAACCAAGTATTTATAGGAAAAAGGCAACGGTTCGGTGGCACTAGTGGCCGACCAGCACTGACACACATTTAATGTTTTGGGGAAGCGAACCGATGGGACTTTTCGGTCACTTCAACGCTTACGTCATGAGGATGATGTCATTATTAGGGACTTCAAAATTTTGAGATTCAAATCGTTTCTTATTATTTTATTCTAAAAAATGCGAGAACTATCTGTATATGGTCGAAATCAGGTACGCCTGATTTCATAGGTTCGAGAGATTACCCCGAGCCCGAGTTCAAACGGATCAAGCAAGTTTGGTAGATTGAGCTCAAGACTAGTGACGGAGTGCGAGACTCGAGGACCAAAACACGTAACATTGGAGGCCGACTAAAACCTACCTCGGGATAATGCCATTGTAGGCTTACAACAGAATGGGCAGGATTCCTACAATGGCACCAAGATCAAAGCGTAAATCCCGTAACGGATTTGTACGTACAAATCCATTAGACAACTGTACAAATTAGATTCCTTTCTAGAAATAGGAATGTACCTTATTTGGGACTCCCCTATTATAAAAAGGGGAACCCATTCATTTGTAAAGATCATCAATCATTGGCAAAGAATATATACTCTTACTTTTTGTCCTCATCTCTCAGAATTGTTCTTTAGCTTTAGAATATTCTCTTTACTTTATCCTACTGTTCATCGAAATCCTTCTCGAGGTTATCTTGGCTCGAGGTCGAAGCCTGCTGAGACGTTGGGTTTGATCTATCTTGTTCATCTAATTCATATATTTATCTTATTTTTCTTCAATTAGTATTGGAATAAATCACATATCTTTAATACCTTATTATAAGTTTAATTATTACTCATATTTTAGGGTAAACAAATAGTATAAAACAATATATATATTCGAAATGAGTTGTTACTAATTAGTTCTTTTACTTCGCATTCATTCCAACAATTAATAGCTCCTTATGTTCTTTTATATATTAAGTTATTTGTTGCAAAATACTAACTTAACATCAGTCATTTTTAGACTAAACGTTGTCCGTTATCAATTTATTTTGTATGAGAAATAGGGCTAACCTCTTCGTTCTTAAATCTCTAAAAGAACAAAAGATTTAATTTTTTATTTTTTATTTTTTGACATATCCTTGAAAAATGATAATAAATGTGTTTTTGTGATAGTTATTTATTTTTAGTAGTAGGTCACAGGAATATCCACAATTTTATTCCCATAAAAATTCTTAGAAATAACAATAGGGCATATGAGGATTCTTGTGGAACATAATTTCACCTTTTATTGAGTTATTAAAGGATCATTATTCATCATTTTCAAAACATTACACTTTTTAATTTTTTTAGAACTCAAACACATTATTTAGTAATATATATTTTTTAAAAGTATGTATTCATTAATATAGGGTACACGCGCAAAGCACGTACTCTAAAACTAGTAACTATAAAAACTATTACATAATACACAAAATCTATGTCCATAGATACAATAAAATCCAACACAACAAAACATGATCATATAAACCATTTCAGAATAGAATTCACTTAAAAATACAGCCAAAATAATAAGAAATTATTCCAACTACCATATGATACCAATATGACATATAATTATACCAATAGGGTATACACTTCTACCAATTAATTCCATGCAACTATATATGACTATACTACTATTATATAATACATATGCATAAAAAGAAAAATCAAAAAGTAGTGTACCACATATTAATATAAACTTGTATGATACCAAACTGGTATATATGTATACTATTTTGGTATATAGTACAAATTCGTCTCCTTCGCTAGTTCAACTTAATTTCAACTAAAATTTCACTAACTCTACTGCAAAATCTCCAACGAATTGTCTCAAGTTTTAGCGACAACCCCTAATCAACATTTCAAAGAAACCCGAAGCAAATCATATTAGAACAACTACAAACTCAACAAACTTATCATATGAGTTTCAAGTTTCAAAGTCCTTCAATAATGAATTTGATTTTTTCTAATAATAGATCTCCTAATATCAACTTTACTATAACAACCCGGTCGTTCAATCCGAGAGTTATAGCCCCGTTTCGCCCATTTCTGCTTCTTTATGTGTTGTTCAGTTGTATCGAGTTGGTAGGTTTGGGTTTGGAGTGGTTTTGGAGTGAAATGTGACACTTAGTCTCTTATTTAGAAAAGTCAATCGGAAGTTGACTTATGAGTAAACAAATTCGGCTTTGGATTTTTATTATTCATTTAGCTTCGTTGGGTGATTTTAGACTTAGGAGTGTGTCCAGAATGTAATTTGGAGGTCTGTGGTAGAATTAGGCTTGAATTGGCGAAAGTAGGAAATTTGGCGATTTTGGTCAGCAGTGAAAAATTAGGTATCGGGATCGGAATGGGATTTTCAAAGTTGGAATAGTTTCGTAGTGTCATTTGTGATGTGTGTGCAAACTTTGAGGTCATTCTGACGTGGTTTGATAGGTTTCGGCGTCGTTGGCGAATATTGGAAGTTTAGAAGTTCTTAGGCTTGAATCCAAGGTTGATTTGGTGTCGTTTTGAGTGTTCCAAAGTTTCGACTAAGTTCGGGTAGTGATATATGACTTGTTAGAATTATTGGTCGAGGTCCCGAGGGGCTCGGTTGTGGTTCGGATGACTAACAGATTGAAATTTGTGAAGTTAAAAGTGTTGTTGTTCTGCTGGTGTGAATTCTGGTGTTTTTTCGCACCTGCGGATGGGGAGCCACATGTACGATCACCGCAAATGCAGAGAGAGGGCGCAGATGCAGAATTGGGTGGTTTGGGCTGGAGCGCAGGTGCGCAAGTGTGGGCCGCACCTGCGAGCCCGCAGGTGTGAAGCCGGTACAGTAAGTGGAATGCGCAGGGGCGCACAAGGGACCGCAAATGCGATCCGCAGGTGCGAGCAAGGGGTCCGCAGGTGCGGAAACCCCTGGGCAGAACCTATATAAGTTGCAGTTCGCGAAATTTTTCCCTTTTCCCACCATTCTTGAACTATTTTGAGCTTTGGGGCAGTGTTTTTCAAGGGAGAATTGAGAGATATCACTGAGGTAAGTCGCTTGGGTTTATTTACGCGTATTTATGGTGTTTTTCCACTGATTAACCATTAAAATTATAAGAGTTTAGGGTATTGAGGGAGTTAGGTCTTGAGTTTTGAAGAGTTTTAAGTAAGGATTTGAGGGACCCTACGGAGTCGGATTACGACAAATTTTGTATGGTTAGACTCGGGAGAGGACGAGGATTTTGATTCTGCCATTTTTGACTGGTTTTGAGATGTGGGCCCCGGGGCCGGGTTTTGGTTGGTTTCGGATTTTTGGCCTATTTATGTAGTTTTTCTTGTGGAATTCGATTCTCTGGCCTATGTTGATAATATTATTGTGATTATGGTTAGATTTGGAGATTTTGGAGACCGAGTCGAGGGACGAGGACATCCCGGAGTAGGATTTTACGCTGTTAAGGTAAGTAACAGTTTTAACTCTGGCTTTGAGGATATAAACCTGGAGAATTTGATATCATGTGACTATTTGGAGGTGATACCCACCCTAGGTGACAGGCGTGTGGGTGTCTACTGCTAGGGATTGAGACTTGGTCCGTCCCGTGAGGTTGTGAGGCCTAATAGCCATTATCTGTGTTTATGTATTTATATGTTGTTGAACTTGACTGCCTTTATGCTAGAGATCATGCTTAGGCTCTATTCATGCTCACATTATTTGCACTCAATCATAGAAATTCTTATACATGTTAACTCAGTCTCTGTTATTTTGTTGATATGCTGTGATATTTGATTTGGGTTGTGTTCCCTCATTTGTTGTGAATTATGAGGCTGGAGAGGTACATGACTGAGTGAGGCCGAGGGCTTGTTGTGAGATATTTGATTATAGCACATGAGTTGCCTGTGAAGCACGTGAGTTGACCATGCGGATCCAGATATTGATATTATGGCACGTTAGTGGTCTGTGCAGATTAGCGCTTGGGCTGTAGGAGTCCCTCCTGAGTCTGTACACCCCCAGTGAAGGCAGGTACCTATTGAGAGTGTGTATTGAGTGCTGAGTGTTGGGTGATGGATGGACTTTGTTGTGAGGTTTCATTTACTTTTGTTATTGCTGCATTTACTTGTTGATTTCTTTGTAGCATTTGTTGATTTACGGAAATTACCTGCTTACTACTGTTTACCCCTGGTTGTATTTAATTGTGGAAATAAATAATTGAATTGTTCTGCTTAGCTCGTCACTACTACTCAGTTCCTTAGTTATTTTTGTCACTACTGAATCGGTTGTACTCATACTACACCCTGCACTTTATGTGTAGATCCAGGTGAGTTAGAGCGCGACGATCATTGAGTTCAGGCCGGCTATCTTTGGAGATTGCAAGGTAGCTGCTAGCGTCCGCGGGACCTTGTTACTTGTATTATTATTTCTTCCTTGGACTGTATTGACAGTTAGACAATTATATATATCTTACTTCATAGTTTTAGACGCTTGTGACTTAGTGACACCCCGATGTTTGGGGCTCGTTTCCGTATTTTCTGTATTTATATTTAGAGTTGGCCTATTTTACTAGGAATTCAAATATTGGACATGTTTTATTAAATTATTATAATCAAATTGGTAGTAATGTTTTAGGAAGTAGGCTTGCCTTGTATCATGATAGGCGCCATCACGACCTGTGTTAGAATTGGGTCGTGACATTTACCTAAATCTTCCAAACAAATCTTTAAACAAAGCTCAATCAAAATTGTATGAAATATTAACAAATTATCGAAAACCAATTTGTGCTATTCAAGTTTTCTCAAACTCGAATAACATTGTTTTGAGCTCTCTTCTCTTATATTTTCTTAAATCAGCATGTAACTTTAGCTTTTGAATTTTCATATTACAACTTTTAGATCTATTCAGATAATAAATTAATTAATCCAAAAAATTATAGCAAATAGCAGCAACAAAGAAAAAGATAAGTTAATAAAACAAGCAGCTTTTGGAGTAATGTAAGAAACAACACGTAGAGGAATAAAGTTTCATCTAACTAAATCATGCTAACCCGAGTTAAATTAGTAGAATCTCTTTTCTCATGTGATATCTTTAGCACATTGGACAGTATTTTGAAGTTCATATTAGGTGGAACGAACCAAGAGGTTTCATAGATAGTCGGGTAATTATTTTTAGGAAAATGGGTATAAATGAAAATAACTTTCAATGGGTAGGAAACGAGTAATAATTTTGATTTTTTTGGGAATTTAGCACAGTTTCTCTTTTTACAATTCATAAGGATTATACTTTGGGAAAATAAATGGGCTTGGACCTATATAAGAGCATTGACTGCCACATCACCAACCCATAAATTTTGAGTTATCGGTTTCATTTTCCTGAAAATAACACGAGCTAGCCAATTAAAAGTAGTCAATATTTGTAAAATCATTGAAAATAGTCATTATTTTGCTGAAACACGGAAAGTTTCAGCATAATATGACGGATTGTGGAGCTCCAGCGTATAGACGTTCAACATATTATGTTGTAACGACCCGACCGATCGTCTTGTGTTATAGAACCCCGTGCCCCTAAACGAGACTTTTCGTATTTTCTTTTACTGATTTATAGCTTGGGGGAACGGGTATTTCGAGGTTTGGAGTAGTTTGGGGTGGTATAGGAACACCTAGTTCCTTAAGGTTGGCCTTAAAGGACAAGTTTGACTTCGGTCAATATTTTTAGTAAACGACCTCGGAACCAAGATTTGAATGCTCCAGTAGGTTCGTATGATGATTTCGGACTTAGGCGTATGTTCGGAATGGGTTTTGGATGACCCTGGAGCGTTTCGGCGCCAAATAGTGAAATATGATTCCTTAAGTTCAAAAATTAAGGTTTGGAACGTGTTTTTGTGTTATCGAGGTCCGAACAGAATTCCGAGATCGGGAATAGTTCCGTCATATCATTTATGACTTGCTCGCAAAATTTGGTGTCATTCTGAATAGTATAGGTATGTTTCGGCATGTTGAAAGCGAATTCAAGAACTTAAAGTTCTTAAGTTGGATTTAGTTGGTTTTGGGGTATGATTCTTGGAGTTAGTATTGTTTCGGATGTTCCGAAGGCTCGAGCGCGTCTGTATTATGATTTAGAACTTGTTGGTATATTTGGACGGGGCCTCGGGTGGCCCCGGATGCCATTCGGACATCGCGCGAGGCAAACCAAGCTCTAAAAGAGCTGCTGGTGCATCATATCTGGTGCGACTGCACCTGCAAAAGACCAGCCGCAGGTGCGGCCTTAGAGGGGCTGCCCAATTTCCGCAGGAGCGGGCCTTTTCCCGCAGAAGCGGAGATGCAGGTGCGGGCTCCGTTCCGCAGGTGCGACCCCTGGCCTTCTTCTCCTTTTCCGCAGGTGCGAGCATTGGCTCGCAGATGCGAGACCGCAGGTGCGAAAGTCCTGAAGGTAGTGTGGTTGATTTAAGTGAGGAACTTAGGCATTTTAGGACATTTTCTTTCATCTTTGGACGATTTGGGGAGCTTTCAAAGGGGAGATTCGACCTAGCATCGTTGTAAGTTAATTCCTACTTAAAACTGAGATTTATACTTGAGTTTTGGGTAGATTAACACACAAAAATTGTGAAAATCATGGGTTTAGAGCAAAAACTTAGGGTTTTGAGAAAAATAAGATTTAAACAAAAAATTTATTATGGAATCACGCAAAAACTATATATTATTGTTCCTTAGGCTATGGGTAACAATTTCTCTTGAAAATTTTCTGAATCCGAGCATGTGGGCCCGGTGATACATTTTAGAATTTTGCAAACTAGGTTGAGATAATTATTTAAATAGGAGAATTTTGGACTCTTGAGCATAGATTGATTTATTTATATAATGTTTGGCTAGTTTCGGGTTCTCAGGCAACGAATTTGGAGATTTGGGCGCATTCTTGACCCGGGAAGTAAGTTTGAAACGAGGTAAGTCTCCTTTCTAACCTTGTAAGAGGGAATTGTCCCCATAGGTGAAGTAATTAACTATGTGTCATTATTTGCGGGGATTACGTACGCACGAGGTGACGAGAGTCCGTGCGTAGTGACTATTCTTGTTATGTCCGGGTAGTTAGGTTCACTCCATGCCTTGTGATTCCGTTAATTTAATTATATGCCTTATAATTTCCTTGTATGTAAGCTTGGTTTCAAGAAAATCCTAGAACTTGATGTTTTCAAATGAATTGTTATTTGGAAAAGGATTTAAAGAAAAATATTGTGTTTATATGTGTCTGCTTCGCAAATTTATATTCCACGAGCAAAGTGATTCTTTCCACTACTCTCATAGGAGCGGGTCGTACGCCACGACAGGTTAATAGATGCATCTATGGTTCGCGCCGTTCGACCCTTCGGCAGTGCACACTTATTATTATGTTGGCTCAGACCGTACTCCTCGACACTTTATGCGCCTGCTACCTGCTTGATATAATTCATAACTTTTAAACTGTTAGATGTCTTGGAAGATAAATTTGTAATTGTATGTTGGAGTTTTCGCCACGTAAATAGGTTATGTGAGTATGCTCGACATTCATTGTTTTACTATTCATGTGTACTTGTTATTCATGTTGAATTTTACATCTAAATATACTGATTGGACCTAGTGAGTGTCAAGTCGGCCTCTCGTCACTACTTCTTCGAGATTAGACTGGATACTTACTGGGTACATATTGTTTAGGTACTCATGCTACGCTTCTGTACTTAATTGTACAGGTTCTGAGGCAGGTGCATCTGGTTACCAGTCCGGAGCTCGTCCCTGATTTCACGTGGTTCGAGGCTTCAAGGTGAGCGACTTCTCTTGATGTCGTTTAGCAGCACTCTGGAGTCTCTCTTTTGCTATTCTGTCTATCTCTTCTTAGACAGTGGGATAGTTCTTTTATCCTTTTGATTCTACTCTACTAGATGCATGTAGTCTTGTGATACTAGTTCCTGGCACACATATTGGTAGACGATTCTTTTGGTGGTGTAATTAATTAAAGTTTGCTTTTGGTTTTCAAAACTTAAATGCCCTGCTATGTGTTATATTCCATGCGTAGTGGCTAAATATTTTTTTTTTGAGATAAGAAGAGCATTTAATAGAAAACAAACTAGATTCACTGGATAACTAGTGTCGGCTTGCCTGACAACGGTGTTGGACGCCATCGCGACCTGGATTAGGATTTGGGTCATGACAACATGGTATCAGAGCTCTAAGTTCAAGTAGGTCTCACGAGTTACGGGCAAACCCAATAGAGTCTTGAGGATCGGTACGGAGACGTCTGTATTTATCTTCGGGAGGCTATAGGGTATTAGGAAATCTCTCTTAATTCATATCCTATCGTCTAGTTGATGGTATGCTAAATCTCACTCTTCTATTCTCTCGCAGATGGTGAGGACGCGCGCAACTAACATTTCGGACCCGAGAGGGGCTGCTACCTCCGTCGTCAGAGGCCGTGGCATAGGTCGGGGGAGGGAACCAGCCCGATGGAGGGGATGAGGGCGTCCTAGAGTTGCCCCAATTGCATCGCCAGTAGACCCAGCGGAGGATCCTATCACTGAGGAGCGGGGCGAGGCTCCAGCAACAGATCCTATCCCGTTGGACTTCATGATGGCACCGGAATTTCAGGAGGTCATGTGCCGTATGGTGCGGTTCATGGATACTATGACTCAGGCTGGTTTATTCCTAGCGGACCCGGCCACATCTCAGGTGAGAGGGGGAGCACAGACCCCTACTTCCCAGGCCGCAGGACATGCAGCTGAAGTTTATTAGACCCCTTGCACACTGCACGTGGGTGGGGTTCATCCAGTAGCAGCAACAGCACCTGAGCCCAGACCAGTTGCAGACAGCGATCCGATAAAGCTACTAGATAGATGGACCAGACTGCACCCTCCTGTCTTCGGAGGCGAGCGTCATGAGGATGCTCAGGATTTTATTGATTGGTACAGGGACAAACTGCACAATATGAGGATACTGGAGTCCCATGGAGTCGACTTCAATACTTTCCAGCTAGAGGGCATGGCCCGTAGATGGTAGCAGTCTTATATTCTTGGCAAACCGGCGGATTCTCCTCCTATCACTTAAGAACAGTTCACTCAGCTATTCCTGGACAGGTATATTCCACCCTCGGAGCGGGAAGAGCTGCGGTATCAGTTTGAGTAGCTAGAGCAGGGTCAGATGTCAGTGACCAACTACGAGGCTAGGTTTTCTGAGCTGTCTCGTCATGCACTTATGATGTTTCCTACTGACGCAGAGAGAGTGCAGAGATTTGTAGCTGGGTTTCACTCAGGTATTAGGGCCAACATGGCCCGAGAGGTGGAGATGGGGGCTCCTTATCAGCTTGTGGTAGAGATTGCTCGCAGGATCGAGGGTTATAGATTGAGGAGAAGAGAGCAGGGACAACAGGATAAAAAACCTCGATTTTTTAGGGATTCAAAGGTGCTCCAGTTAGGGGCAGAGGTCAGTTTGGTAGGGGCCAGCCTAGTAGGCCCCCATATTCAGCACCCCCACCACCTCCTCGAGGTGCTCTAGTGAGGCCTTATTTCAGCGCGATGCCGGAGAGTTCTTATCGCCCACCAACCAATCAGGGTTTTTCCAGCGGGTACTCTGGTCATCAAGGATCTTCCAACTCTTATTTCAGTGTTATTCCAGAGAGTTCATACCTCCCTCCAGCTATTCAGGGTTCTTCTTCAGAGCAGCAGGCTATGGTGCCGAAAGGTTGTTATGAGTGTGGGGATCCAGGTCACATGAAGAGGTTTTGTCCCAGGCTTCGGGGCAAGGCAGTGCAACAGAGTCACCAGCCTGTGGTTTCAGCACCGGCGGTCTGGCCACCTAGAGGTGGAGGACAGGCTGGTAGGGGTCGTCCTAGAGGTGGAGGCCAGGCAGGGGGAGCCCAGTCAGCTCCTGTCCATTCAGGTGTCAGTGATGTTTTAGACGTCAATACCACACAAGAAGATATGTTAACTTGTGTGGTACCCAATTTTTGAGTGTTGTCTCAATAGAAGAACATTGTTCTTCTTGGTGTTCCAACTACTACTGTTGCGGAATAATAAAATCAGTAAAGTAAAAACACAGAGATTTTACGTGGGAAACACCTGGATCAAAAGGGGAAAAAACCATGACCTACTCCTCAGTAGGATTTGCTAAAACTCTTCACTAAAACTCTGAGCCAAACGGACTTACAAAATAAACTCTTTTGTAATCCTAAGACTAACTCTAATCCCTTTGTAGTAACTAGCCCCTAGATAATTTCTACAAGCTTCAAGTTAAATCTAACTTGAACAATGCGTACTTATTACAATTGCTTCTATGAAAGCTGAAAAGATACAATATTAAAACTCCTACTACAACCAACTAGACTCAATGATAAAAAGATGGAACTGGTTCTTCTAGTTGGTCTGTAGCCTTTGTGTCGCACAATGATTCTGCTTGCAAAATATCTGGGAATTTTGTTTTCAGATCTTGATTTACTTCTGCACTTGTGCGTTCTTGATTCAAGCAAGAATACTTCAATTATTTATAAAGTCAGTTGTTGGGTTTGTCGCTCAGTTCTGGTACAATTCTACCTGGGAGAACGATTTCATATTAAACTCAACTTCCTTCCTTCGTTACACTGTCCTTGCTGAACTCAACTTCTATTCTCTTATCAATTTGTAACCTTTTCGCATTAGAAGACACTCTCCTTGTTCATTGATACTTCACAATCGCATTCATCTCCTATGCATATAAGGTTTGTGTGCCAACGCGCAGGTCAAGTATGTGTGCTCTGATGGACCTGGTTCAACTGGTCAGACATTTGTCAATCTTCAAAACTATGCAGTGACTTGGATCAACAAATTCCTCCTTTTTGATGATGACAAACTCTGTGCTTCTCCCTGTATACAACTCATACACTTTATATGTTTTTTTAAGCATTTATCATAGAGAAGCCAGGTTCATTAGGTTATAAATATCACTTGAAATATAAAATCACTTTTCTTCCCCCTTTTGGCATCATCAAAAAGTTTGAAAAATGATAAACTCACCAGTGTTGTTAACAATTACTCATGGCCATTGAGGCAACTACAGGTGCAAACATGATTAATCATCATAAGAAACCAATAAATGTAAGCTATCTAAGAAATTGAGACAAGTCAATAACCAAACAACAAAAATTCATTGATTAGTAACGTACATCAACCACCATAGAAAAAACAAAAACAACCATAACCATGAGCAAAACAGAACAAAAACAACTGAAAGTGAATAACTGGTCTAAAGAGGGGTTTTGGAAGCTCTGGACAGCCTAAGGATGGGAAGGTGCAGAGGAGGTTGTGGTCTTGGTTTGTAGAAGAGAAAGCATCTGATTAAGAACACCCTCGTTCTTTTCCTTTTCTTTTGCTAATTCAGCCCTGAGAGCATCCCGCTCATCTTCAACCTCAATCAAATGAGACTTCAAACGAAGGATTTCCGTATCCTTGATCTCGCTTTCCTGCACCAGAGTTCTAACTTTGTTGTTGACAGGCTGCTTCCTAGATGAACCAAGTTCATCTGCAAGAACATTGACAGTATAATCGCAAGACAACAAAGTATCCTTCCCAAAATAGTCCTTGGCAGTAGCCATCTCAGTCTTTTTCACAGGAACATCAAAATGAGCAAGCACAACTGTCAGAATAAAGCCATATGGGATTGCATGTGCTTTTGTTCCATTCATAACTCTGTCAAAGAGTTGGATGATGAAGGCTGGCCAATTTATCTGCTTTCCCATATACAAACACTCCATCAAGGTGAGATCCATATAGTTGGCTATGTGCCTTCTTTCTTATCTTGGCAATAAGAACTTGATGACAAACTCGAAGAGCAACTTGTGTTCTGACTTCATTTCACTTTTTTAGACTGCTGAGGCCATCCCTTCCAAACTAGGCCATCTTTGCCTCGTGTAATCCTCGTAGCCCTTAGCAGGAATTTGCAGAATTTCTCCCAGTTCTTTAGCATCAAAGGAGACTTGAATTCCTTTGACTGTGGTAGTGACCCTGCCGTCCTTGACCACTGCATTACCCATGAACTTCACCAGTTCAGATCTAGCCAACCGTCCTTCAATATGAAGAACCATGTTCTTCCACCCCTGAACATCCAGTGTATCCAGCAGGTATCTCATCCCAGATTCCTCAAGATCCTTCACCAACTTTCCCTTCAGAATTTTTCTTTTGCCAAACAAGGTGATTCTGTCAGTTACCTCACCAGCTTCTCCCTCTTCTTATCCACCCCACTCCTTATCATCATCTTTCTCAACAACTTTCACTTTTATTGCCTTGGACCTGGTCCTTTTAACTGTTCTTGTAGGTGTGACAGACACTGTAGCTGACTTCTTTGAAGAAGCCTCAGCCCTTTTTGATTTTGGTGCCTCAACCACAACAGGAGCCGTCTGCTCCTCATGATGGACCAGGTCCATCGTATCTTCTTCAACCACAACAGTCTCTACAGGCTCTCCTACTTTAGCCTTTCCCTTTGCAGCTATCTTTTTCTTACTCTCAAGCAGAGCCTTCTCAAACAGTTCTTCTTCCTCTCTCACAGCACTACATGTAGCACGCACCTTAGGAATAGGAACATCAGCAGCTTCAGAAGCTTTTCTCTTCTTGGAAGGAACTGAGTTTGTAGCCTTCTTGGACTTTTGAGTCCTCCTTTTCTTTGGGTTATAGAACTCCTCCAGTTTCCTTAGCCTTTCCGCCAACGTTTCATCCCCAGACGAACCAGGTTCATCTACTCCTTTCTTCAAGCTTGCTAGACCTCCCGCTGCTTCCTCGACTACGCTTTCCCCTAACTCTGTGACATCTTCTCCAACCTTCTCAGGAATGGGACCACAAATAGTCAATGTAGTAGCATCCTCCCCAAATCCCTTTCCCCCAAGAACTTTACCTTTTTCCAACTTTATTTGCCTACTAGGCACTCAATATCCAATACCGACCCAACCAGAACAAACCTGTTCTCAGCATTAGCAGACTCAGAAATTGCCTCGAGATTACCTTGTTCAGAGTTTGATGAACCAGGTGCTTCATCCTCGTTGGCTGATTTAAAAGATTCACTTGATGATTCTGAATTCTTATCATTTTCAGCCTGCAGAATTGCTTCCAAGAATTTTGCACGTGACCCAGAAGCCACTGATTTTCTGGCAAGAACCTTTACACGACGACCACGAGGGGCTGGGTTAGGGTTAGATGTAGGTTCTGGAACAGGAGGATTTTCAGGGGTTGTGGTTTTTTCTGAAGATTGAAAACTGTATACCGATGGAGAATTTGAATCTGATTCATAGTTCTCTCCATCATAATCACGATTTGGTGATGAATAAAATGAAGTAGATGGTGGTGAAGACATGATTACGAATGAAGTTAGGAAGAAAAGAAAGAGTGATCAGTTTTTTGGGTTTGAAGACTACTGATCTTGGTTCGACGGTTACTTTATGAAGAGGAGAGTAATAATGACCCTTATATAAGCTATGTCTATTAATTTTACAACGGGTAGAACACTTATTCAAGTGAAAGTCTAATAGTTGTAGGAGTGTAATTGATTAGAAGGTTAAGAGTTCACTACCTCTAGGCTAATTGAGTACTGATGTGACTTCTTGGAACGAGTTCATTTAGGGATTAGTACAAAGAATTTGAAATGAACCAAATATAGATAGAATCATGCTCATGGTGACTGTAATTAGTTCAATAATTGTATGGAGATGAGCACGTACCTTGTCAGTCAGATGAACCAGCAAAGATGAACTAGGTTCATCGTGTTAAAGTCCTTAATTTTCCTCAATTTACAAAGACAGAGAAACATCATTAGTAACCAGAGAATCATATTAATACATGGCAAGAGAGTATGAGAGAAAATTCATGATGCTGAGCAATGATTAGACTGGTTGATTATCTATGTTAGTGTTTCTAGCCAAAAAAAAAATTCAAAGATTTTTTTTTAATCATGTGATTTTAGTCATCCCTAATTCAAGCCTGTTTCTCTCAAAATTCTCCGTACTCAGTGCTTTAGTAAATATATCTACAATTTGTTGATCAGTAACATAAAATTCAATTGAGATCATTCTTTTTTCATAGTTATCCCTCAGGAAATGGTGCCTAACATCTATGTGCTTAGTTCTCTTATGATGAACCGGGTTCTTCGTCATACTAATGGTACTAGTGTTATCACAGAAAATAGGAATGCATCCCACATCTATACCAAAGTCCNAATTTTGAAATATCTACAATTTGTTGATCAGTAACATAAAATTCAATTGAGATCATTCTTTTTTCATAGTTATCCCTCAGGAAATGGTGCCTAACATCTATGTGCTTAGTTCTCTTATGATGAACCGGGTTCTTCGTCATACTAATGGCACTAGTGTTATCACAGAAAATAGGAATGCATCCCACATCTATACCAAAGTCCATAAGTTGTTGCTTGATCCATAGCAACTGAGCACAGTAGGAGGCTGCTGCCACATATTCAGCCTCAGCAGTAGACAAGGCTACTGAATTTTATTTCTTGGTAGTCCAAGACACAAGGAATGAACCTAGAAAGTGAGTCATACCTGAAGTACTTTTCCTGTCAACCAGGAAACCTGCATAATCAACATCAGCATATCCTAAAGGTCGAAATTACTACCTTTAGGATAGCAAAGGCACATATTAGTGGTGCGTTTTAAATATTTCAAAATTCTCTTCACTCCAGTAAGGTGGGACTCCTTTGGATTTGCCTGAAACCTAGCACACAGTCCCACACTGAACATAATATCAGGTCTGCTGGCAGTGAGATATAATAGAGACCCAATCATCCCTCTGTATAGCTTCTGATCAACGGATGAATCAGGTTCATCCACATCCACTTTTGTAGATGTGGCTATGAGAGTGTCTATTTCCTTTGAGTCTTCCATTTTAAACTTCTTGAGCAGTTCTTTCACATACTTTTGTTGGTGGATCATTGTTCCATTTGAATTTTGCTTGATTTTCAAGCCTAAGAAGAAGTTTAGCTCACCCATCATACTCATCTCAAACTCACTCCCCATAAGCATAGCAAATTCCTTGCTCAATTTTTCAGAAGTCGCCCCAAATATAATATCATCCACGTATATTTGCACAATCAGGAGATCCTTACCATTTTCCCTTAAGAACAAGGTACTGTCAATTTTGCCTCGTTTGTACCCATGTCTAGCAGGAATTTTGATTTTGATAATCGTTCATACCATGCTCTTGGTACTTGTTTGAGACCATACAGATCCTTGTCGAGTTTGTATACATGGTCAGGTGACTCCTTGCTTTCAAAACCTGGAGGCTTCTTGAAAAATACATCTTCCTTCAGATAGCCATTGAGAAAGGCACTCTTAACATCCATCTGATGAAGAGTGAATTCCATGTGTGCAGCAAATGCTATAAGAAGTCTGATTGCCTCCAGTCTTGCCACAGGG
>ML417312.1:0-24196 GCA_005239525.1 Nicotiana knightiana | reverse complement strand
TTTCTCCCTTTAAGTAATTCATAGGGAGTTTTCTCTACCAGAGGTCTGGTCATGCATCTATTGATTATGTAACAAGCAGTGTTTATTGCTTCAGCCCAGAAGCTGTGAGGTAGTTTGCTAGATAGAAGCATGGTTCTTGCCATGTCTTCAAGAGTTCTGTTTTTCCTTTCAACAACCCCATTTTGTTGTGGGGTTCTTGATGCGTGGCTAGAATTCATGGTTTTAAGCATTATGTACCTTACATTTTATGTGCGTTTGTGATAAAAATACACGTCATATGTGCATAATTGAGTCTATTTCATGTGTAGGTGAATTGGATATGGAAGTCGAGCTAAATGAATGCATAAACGTCAAAAATACACTCAAGAGTCGAAAAGGAGTGACTCGGGCTATAGCTGCGCGTTTGGGGATTAAAGCCAGTCTTGCCCAGGCTATAGTTGGGCGTTTGGGGCTTAAAGTCAGGCCTGCCCAGGCTATAGCTGGGCATTTGGGGCTTAACGCCTGGGGTCCCTGGTCCGATCAATTTCGAGTTTTGAAGGTTTTAAGTATTTTCCGGTTTGAATAGAAGTCTCCTATACGTTTAGGGTTTGTCCCAAACATATAAATAGACCAAAAACACAACTTTGAGGGAGGATGCCATTTTTTGGAGAGAAGATACACACAGGATCATAGAGGAAGCAAAGGATTATCAGTTTTCTTCATCTTATTCTAGTATTTTCAACTTATGCAACACTTATGCAATTGTTTGATTCTAGCATGAGTGGCTAAACACCCATTGTTCTAGGGTTGTGGTTTAGCCATGAATATTGTTATTCGACATTAACTTAACCTTGATTATAGTTCACTCAATATATGGTTGTTTCTTCAATTCTGCGTTTAATTGCTTATTTGTTTGGCCAGCAATTTGGTTCTATATACTATCTATGTTATGCTTGGGAAAGCCGCACATAGATTAGAGAATNGTTACTCGATAATTAGTTATTTCGTAGAATCGTAGTATAAAATAGTTACATTCCTGGATTTTGTTTTGGCTCGATTAAATAACAATTAGAGTGATTCAGCAAGTAGTTTACACAAGTCACTGTGGGTTCGACATTAGATTTAACATTATATTACTTGGTATGACCACGTATACTTGCGTGTGCGTTTGGGACCAACAGTTCTAGGAGCAGAAAAGTTATGATCGACACTATGTTCATCACATAACTCAACAAACTTAGCATTCTCAAATTCAGTACCATGGTCAGATCTTATTGATGCTAGTTGATGTCCTAATTGATTTTGAGTTTTCTTGACAAATGAGGTGAACATATCAAATGCTTCATCCTTAGATGCCAGGAATAAGGTCCAGGTGAACCTTGAATAATCATCAACTAGCACCATCACATATATCTAACCACCTCTACTCAGAGTTCTCATAGGACTACACAGATCCATATGAACCAGTTCCAACGTCCTGGTGGTACTGACTATTTTCTTACTTTTGAAAGAGGACCTTACCTTCTTCCCCCTGGCACATGCCTCACAAACGTTTTCCTCCTTGAACTTAATGTTAGGAAGTCCTACCACTAAGTCCTTAGAGACTAGTTTGTTAAGCTGAGTTAGACTCGCATGACCAAGTCGTTTGTGCCACAGGAGGGGATCACTGTCCAACACACTTAGGCAAGTGAGTTCATTTTCAGACAGTGTGGACAAGTCTATGACATAGATGTTATTCATTCTTTTTCCCTGCAAAACAATCTTGTCAGTAAGCAGGTTAATCACAAAACATTTTGTGGAAGTAAAAGCAATCAGGTTACCTCTATCACACAGTTGTGTTACACTGATCAGGCTGTATTTCAAGCCATCTATTAGATACACATGTTTAATGGATAGTGTGTCATCCTTACCTACCTTACCAACCCCAATAATTTCACCTTTCCTTCCGTTTCCAAAGGAGACATTTCCTTCTTTGAGACTTTCAAGTGAAAGGAATTGTTCCATGTTCCCTGTCATATGCTTTGAGCAGCCACTATCCAAATACCAAATTTGTCTTCCTCCTATCACTTGAACCTCTGGTTCGTCATGTGATTCCTTATCAGATTCTCCAATTGCCATGAGCGCCTGATCTTCAGTCTCCCCATCTACTGATTCCTCATCTGAACTTTCCCCCCAAGCAACAACCATAGCCTTTGTTGTAGTTTTCTTGGGTTGGACCTGTTCCTTCTTCCTGTTCCTTCTTTCATATCTCTCTTTTTTCCATTCTACTTCCCACTGAGCACAGTTTTTGATGAGATGGTCAGACTTACCACATTTGTAGCATCCCTTGTTGGTTGGCCTTTCTGGAGCTTTTGCTTTGTTGTAGTTTCCTCCTCTAGAGATGCCCTTCTTCCTCATGAGAAAGTTTATGGATTCTTTGGTAATCATGGCCATCTCATCATCCTCCAGATCTTCTCCCTCAGTGATTATTAGTTCTAGACTCCTCTCCTTATTTGGACCATCCATCTTCATTGTCTGCTTTCTGAGTTCATAGACAGTGAGGTTTCCAATCAGCTCATCCAATCTCAGGGTTGCCATATTTTTGGATTCCTGGATAACAGTGATTTTGCTCTCCCAGGAAATAGGCAAGATCCTTGTCAGAATCTTCTCAACCCTGTCCTCTTCAAGAATGACTCTTCCAAGAGACTTTAGTTCATTAGTCAAGGTTGTGAACCTTGTGTACATTTCTTGGATAGTCTTTCCTTCTTTCATAGTGAAGTTTTCATACTGAGAATATAGTAGAGTACCTCTTGACCTTTTTACCTGAGGTGTTCCTTCATGGGCTACTTGCAAGGTATCCCAGATTTCTTTGGCAGTGGTGCAACTTTGAATTCTGCTGTACTCGTCTGGACCTAGTCCACACACTAGCCACTTTTTGGCCTTTGCATTCTTCTCCCATTTCTTCAGATCCTCAGCAGTGCATTCAGCTCTAGTCTTTGATATATCTATACCTTCAGCAGTCTTCATCATGGTAGCTAGAGGACCATTAGTGACTATATCCCAGAGTTCGTAGTCTTCTCCAACAGGTAGTCCTTCATCCTATTTCCACCAAGAGTAATACTGGCCATTAAAGAGTGTTGGCCTTTTAGTTGATTGACCTTCCCAGTTTCCAGGTGGTGCACTTATCTTGATCTTCTCCAAGGTGTTAGCCTTTCAAGGATAACCTGCTCTGATACCAATTGATGTTTTAGACGTCAATACCACACAAGAATATATGTTAACTTGTGTGGTAGCCAATTTTCGAGTGTTGTCTCAATAGAAGAACCTGGTTCTTCTTGGTGTTCCAACTACTACTGTTGCGGAATAATAAAATAAGTAAAGTAAAAACACAGAGATTTTTATGTGGGAAACACCTGGATCAAAAGGGGAAAAAACCACGACCTACTCCTCAGTAGGATTTGCTCAAACTCTTCACTAAAACTCTGAGCCAAACGGACTTACAAAATAAACTCTTTTGTAATCCTAAGACTAATTCTAATCCCTTTGTAGTAACTAGCCCCTAGCTAATTTCTACAAGCTTCAAGTTAAATCTAACTTGAACAATGCGTACCTATTACAATTGCTTTTATGAAAGCTGAAAAGATACAATATTAAAACTCCTACTACAACCAACTAGACTCAATGATAAACAGATGGAACTGGTTCTTCTAGCTGGTCTGTAGCCTTTGTGTCGCACAATGATTCTGCTTGCAAAATATCTGAGAATTTTTCTTTCAGATCTTGATTTACTTCTGCACTTGTGCGTTCTTAATTCAAGTAAGAATACTTCAATTATTTATAAAGTCAGTTGTTGAGTTTGTCATTCAGTTCTGGTAAAATTCTACCTAGGAGAACGAGTTCGTATTAAACTCAACTTCCTTCCTTCGTTACACTGTCCTTGCTGAATTCAACTTCTATTCTCTTATCAATTTGCAACCTTTTCGCATTAGAAGACACTCTCCTTGTTCATTGATACTTCACAATCGCATTCATCTCCTATGCATATAAGGTTTGTGTGCCAACGCGTCAGGTCAAGTATGTGTGCTCTCATGGACCTGGCTCAACTGGTCAGACATTTGTCAATCTTCAAAACTATTCAGTGACTTGGGTCAACAGTCAGTCATCCGGCGCTCCAGTCAGATTCTTTGCTTTCCTGGGTAGACTAGATGTAGTGGCCTCAGATGCCGTGATCACAGGTATTATTTCGGTATGCGGTAGGGATGCATCGGTATTATTTGACCCAGGATCCACTTATTCATATGTATCAGTCCTATTTGCCTATTTGCTCATTTCCTGGATGTTCCTCGTGAGTCCTTGGATACTCATGTTTATGTGTCCACTCCTGTGGGCGATTCTATGGTTGTGAAGCGGATTTATTGGTCCTGTGTGGTTACATTTTGTGGGTTCGATACCAGAGCGGAACTCCTCTTACTTGATATGACTGATTTTGAGGTCATCCTTTGCTGATGTATTTCCTTCAGACCTTCCAGGCATGTCACCGGATCTTGACATTAATTTTTGCATTGACTTGGCTCCAGGCACCCAGTCTATATCTATTCCCTCATACCTTATGGTTCCGAAGGAATTGAAAGAATAGCTTGAGGAGTTTTTAGCTAAGGGGTTTATCAGACCGAGTGTATCGCCTTGGGGTGCTCTAGTGTTATTTGTGAAGAAGAAGGATGGGGCTATGCAGATGTGTATTGACTACCACCAGTTAAACAAAGTCACCATCAAGATCAAGTACCCCTTGCCGCGTATCGATGATTTGTTTGACCAGTTGTAGGGTGCTCGGGTGTTTTCTAAGATTGACTTGAGATCTGGGTACCATCAACTGAAGATTCGGGACTCGGATGTTCCAAAGACTGCCTTCCGTACGAGATATGGTCATTACGAGTTCCTGGTGATGTCATTTAGCTTGACTAATGCCCCCGCAACATTTATGGATTTGATGAACAGGGTGTTCAGGACTTATATTAATTCCTTTGTTATTTTCTTCATTGATGACATTCTGATTTAATCACGCAGCCTGGGGGAGCACGAGCAGCATTTGAGAGTGGTGCTCCAGACTTTGCGAGAACAAAAGTTGTACGCTAAGTCCTCTAAGTGTGAGTTCTGGTTAGATTCTGTGGAATTATTGGGACACGTGGTATCCGGAGAGGGTATTAAGGTGGATCCTAAGAAGATTGAGGCAGTTGAGGGTTGGCCATACCCTACTTCAGCGACAGAGATCAGGAGCTTCTTGGGACTGGCAAGTTATTATCGCTAGTTTGTGGAGGGTTTTTCATCCATTGCAGCCCCTCCGACTAGATTGACCCAGAAGGGTGCCCCATTCCGATGGTCCGACAAGTATGAGGCGAGCTTCCAGAAGCTCAAGACAGCCTTGACCACAACACCAGTTCTAGTGTTGCCTTCCGGTTCGGGGATGTATACAGTTTATTGCGACGCTTCACGTGTTGGTTTGGGATGTGTATTAATGCAAGAGAGGCGAGTTATTGCATATGCTTCATGTCAGCTGAAGGTCCATGAAAAGAATTACCTTGTGCACGATTTGGAGCTGGCGGCGATTGTTCATGCTATTAAGATTTGGAGGCACTACTTGTATGAGGTGCCTTGTGAGGTTTATACAGACCACCACAATTTGCAGCACTTGTTTAAGCAGCGGGATCTTAATTTAAGGCAGCGTAGATGGCTTGAGTTATTGAAGGATTATGAAATTACTATTCTTTATCATTCGGGCAAGGCGAATGTGGTTGCAGATGCCTTAAGCAGGACGGCGAAGAGTATGGGTAGCTTGGCTTTCATTTCAGCAGAGGAGAGACCTTTAGCTTTGGACATTCAGTCCTTGGCTAATCGCCTAATGAGGTTGGACCTTTCATAGCCCAGCCGAGTTCTTGTATGTGTTGTTGCTCAGTCTTCATTATTGGGGGAGATCAAGGCTCGGCAATTTGGTGATCCGCACTTGGCAGTTCTCCGGGAGACAGTATTACAGGGTGGTGCCAAGGAGGTTTCTATTGGCGAGGACGGTGTTCTGAGACTTCAGGGTCGCATATGTGTCCCTAATGTTGACGTCCTGAGGGAGAGGATTCTAGAGGAGGCACACAGTTCCAGGTATTCTATTCACCCTGATGCTACAAAGATGTATCGTGACCTGAGGCAGCATTACTGGTGGAGGCGGATGAAGAAGGACATAGTAGAGTATGTGTCTAGATGTCTAAATTTCCAGCAGGTTAAGTATGAGCACCAGAGGCAGGAGGTCTACTTCAGCAGATGCCTATACCTGAGTGGAAATGGGAGCGCATCACTAGGGACTTCGTAGTTGGGTTGCCTCGGACCTTGCGGAAGGTTGATGCGGTTTGGGTTATTGTGGACATGTTGACCAAGTCGGCACATTTCATTCCAGTAGCTACTACCTATACTTCGGAGAGTTTGGCCCAGATCTACATTCGAGAGATAGTTCGGTTGCACGGTGTGCCTGTGTCCATTATATCGGATCGAGGTCTTTATTTCACCTCACACTTCCGGAGAGCGGTACAGAGTGAGTTAGGCACCAGGGTAGAGATCAGCACAACATTCCATACTCAGTCCGACGAGCAGTCGGAGCGGACAGTTCAGATATTGGAGGACATGCTCAGAGCATGTGTGATTTACTTTGGAGGGCAGTGGGACCAGTTCTTGCCTTTGGCCGAGTTTGCTTATAATAACAGTTATCAGTCCAGCATTGAGATGGCTCCATTTGAGGCCTTGTATGGTCGGCGATGTCGTTCTCCCATCGGGTGGTTTGAGCCTGGCGAGGCTAGGTTATATGACACCGATCTAGTGAAGGATTCTTTGGAGAAAGTTAAGTTGATTCAGGAGAGGCTTCGCACAGCATAGTCCAGACAGAAAAGTTACGCGGATCATAAGGCGCGTGATGTATCATTTATGGTCCACGAGAAGGTCCTGTTGAAAGTATCGCAGATGAAGGGTATTATGAGGTTTGGAAAGAAGGTCAAGATGAGCCCAAGGTTTATAGGTTCATTTGAGGTGTTGAGGCGAGTTGGGGAGGTTGCTTATGAGCTCGCTTTACCTCCCAGTTTATCAGGAGTTCATCCGGTCTTTCATGTGTCCATGCTCCGGAGGTACCACGCCAATTTCTCTCACGCGATAGACTTCGGCACCACTCGGCTAGACGAGAGATTGGGTTATGAGGAGGAGCCAGTTGCTATCATTGACAGGCAGGATCGCCAGTTGAGGTCCAAGAGGGTTTCCACCGTAAAGGTCAGGTGGAGGGGCCAACCAGTCGAGGAGGCGACTTGGGAGTCCGAGAAGGACATGCGGAGCAGATATCCACACTTATTCAGCACTCCAGGTATGATTCTAGACCTATTCGAGGACGATCATTTGTTTAAGAGGGTGGAGCATGTAACGATTTGACCGGTCGTCTTGTATTATAGAACCCCGTGCCCCTAAACGAGACTTTTCATATTTGCTTTTACTGATTTATAGCTTGCGGGGACGGGTAGTTCGAGGTTTGGAGGAGTTTGGGGTGGTATAGGAACACCTAGTTCCTTAAGGTTGGCCTTGAAGGCCAAGTTTGACTTTGGTCAAAAATTTTAGTAAATGACCTCGGAACCGAGATTTGAACGCTCGGGTAGATTCGTATGATGATTTCGGACTTGGTCGTACTTAACCTAGATAGGACGGTTTTAGAGAGGTGTTCAGAACGGGTTTCGGATGACCCGGGAGCGTTTCAGTGCCAAATAGTGAAATATGATTCCTTAAGTTCAAAAATTGAGGTTTGGAACGTGTTTTTGTGTTTTCGAGGTCTGAATGGAATTCCTAGATCGGGAATAGTTCCATCATGTCATTTATGACTTGCTCGCAAATTTTGGTGTCATTCCGAGTAGTATAGGTATGTTTCGGCATGTTGAAAGCGAATTCAAGAACTTAAAGTTCTTAAGTTGGATTTAGTTGGTTTTGGGGTATGATTCTTGGATTTAGTGTTGTTTTGGACGTTCCGAAGGCTCGAGAGATTCCGTATTATGATTTAGAACTTGTTGGTATATTTGGACGGGGCCTTGGGTGGACCCGGATGCCATTCGGACATCGCACGAGGCAAACCAAGCTCTAAAAGAGTTGCTGGTGCATCAGATCTAGTGTGACTGCACCTGCGAAAGACCAGCCGCAGGTGCGAGACCGCATGAGTGGTCGAAGCCTCGTAGGTACGGCCTTAGAGGATCTGCCCAATTTTCGCAGGAGCGGGCTTTTTCCCACAGGTGCGGGCTCCGTTCGCAGGTACGACCCCTGGTTTTCTTCTCCTTTCCGCAGGTGCGAACACTAGCTCGCAGATGCGGACCGCAGGTGTGAAAGTCCTGAAGGCAGTGTGGTTGATTTAAGTGCGGGACTTAGGCATTTTAGGCCATTTTCTTTCATTTTTGGACGATTTGGGAGCTTTCAAAGGAGAGATTCGACCTAGCATCGTGAGGTAAGTTAATTCCTACTTAAAAGTGAGATTTATACTTGAGTTTTGGGTAAATTAACACACAAAAATTGTGGAAATCATGGGTTTAGAGTAAAACTTAGGGTTTTGAGAAAAATAAGATTTAAACAAGATATTTGTTATGGAATCATGCAAAAACTATATATTATTGATCCTTAGGTTATGTGTAACAATTTCTCTTGAAAATTTTCGGAATCCGAGCATGTGGGCCCGGGCATACATTTTAGGATTTTGCAAACTAGGTTGAGATAATTATTTAAATAGGAGAATTTTGGACTCTTGAGCATAGATTGATTTAGTTATATAATGTTTGGCTAGTTTCGGGTTCTCGGGCGATGAATTTGGAGATTTGGGCGCATTCTTGACCCGGGAAGTAGGCTTGAAACGAAGTAAGTCTCCTTTCTAACCTTGTAAGAATGAATTGTCCACATAGGTGAAGTAATTAACTATGTGTCATTATTTGCAGGGACTACGTACGCAGGAGATGACGAGAGTCCGTGCGTAGTGACTATTCTTGTTATGTCCGGGTAATTAGGTTCACTCCATGCCTTGTGAATTCCGATAATTTAATTATATGCCTTATAATTTCCTTGTATGCAAGCTTGTTTTCAAGAAAATCCTAAAACTTGATGTTTTCAAACGAATTGTTATTTTAGAAAAGGATTTAAAGTTAAATGTTGTGTTTATGTGTGACCGCTTCACAAATTTATATTCCGCGAGCGGAGTGATTCTTTCCACTACTCTCATGAGGGCGGGCCATACGCCACGACAGGTTAATAGATGCATTTATGGTTCGTGCTGTTCGACCCTTCGGCTGTGCACATTTATTATTATGTTGGCTCAGACCGTACTCCTCGACACTTTATGCGCATGTTACCTGCTTGATATAATTCATAACTTTTAAACTGTTAGATGTCTTAGAAGATAAATTTGTAATTGTATGTTGGAGTTTTCACCACGTAAATAGGTTATGTGAGTATGCTCGACATTCATTGTTTTACTATTCATGTGTACTTGTTATTCATGTTGAATTTTACATCTAAATATACTGATTGGACCTAGTGAGTGTCAAGTCGACCTCTCGTCACTACTTCTTCAAGATTAGACTGGATACTTACTGGGTACATATTGTGTATGTACTCATGCTATGCTTCTGTACTTAATTGTACAGGTTCTGAGGCAGATGCATCTGGTTACCAGTCCGGAGCTCGTCCCTAATTTCACATGGTTCGAGGCTTCACGATGAGCTGCTTCTCTTGATGCCGTTCAGCAACACTCTAGAGTCTCTTTTTTGCTATTATGTCTATCTCTTCTTAGACAGTGGGATAGTTCTTTTATCCTTTTGATTCTACTCTAGTAGATGCTTGTAGTCTTGTGATACTAGTTCCTGGCACACACATTGGTAGACTATTATTTTGCTGAAGTAATTAATTAAAGTTGGCTTTTGGTTTTCGAAACTTAAATGCCATGCTATATGTTATATTCCATGCGTAGTGGCTAAATATTTTTTTTTGAGTTAAGAAGAGCATTTAATAGAAAACAAACTAGATTCACTGGATAATTAGTGTCGGCTTGCCTGGCAACGGTGTTGGGCACCATCGCGACCTGGATTAGGATTTGTTTCACTACCTTATAAGAACCAAATTCTGTAAATAATTCATACTACTAGTTTATAGAATTTGCAAATTTATTATTAAATCTAAAAACCTCCTAAATATAACAAGCTAGTCAAACAAATAAAGACCGAAAATAGTAGGCAACTTAATTAATTGAACTTGGGATAATAACTAATAAAGCAGAAATGTCAAAATAACAAAAAATGGCCCAGTTTGACACTTGCTTATATATGCAGCTCGAGTCTCGCAAGTATATCAAGAGAGCCAGTTGCAACTTGTCGTGTGATCCAAAATTGATTTTTCAAATCAGTATTTAATAACACTAGGGTTTATCTCTATATTGCATAGGTTAACAAATTAGATGGAACAATTATATACTAATATTTTAAAATCATCTGTACCCAAGGGTTGACATCTGGGGTTTTTGAAGCAATTAGAACTGAAATCATGCTCTTGGGTTCATAATCGGATGTCATCCAGTTGTATTTTGAGTTTTAAACCTCCTTTTAAGTCACAATATGGAGACGCCAAAAAAAAAAAGAATACCAGGACGGGTTGGTTTATTATTATTGAAATTCAAGGTTTAGATAGAATGCATCATATTGTGACATGTGTCACAATTTGGTGCTAAATTATTATATTAGTGAGGTTAATATGTGGGTTGACGAATTCTATTAAATATATGGCATATGTGAGGGCAGAATTGAGTCTGTCTTTAAACGACGGACAAATGTATAAAAATTTTATAGTTTAGTCGCATATCTGGCCCTTCTCCCTAGTTAAAATCACACGTTGTGATATAGAGAAAAAAAATTAAGTAGAAAAAATGCGGTCCTATGGTTGGCAACCATTATGATTAATTGTCAGTGAGGGAACATCATTAGGCATTCTTATTGAAGAGACACCATTATGTTAATGACGAAATATCATGATCAGATCCATTATTGTAGTTTTTCATGACCTTTAATTTTTCATAATTATGTTCTCAACTCATGTGGTACACCATCAACTCGTTGGTCCATGCGCGGTACATTAAACATAACCTGAAAGCATGTCTCAGAATGGGAATATGTGAAGTTCAGTTCACTTCATTAATTAAGTAAAGTAAAAGCTTTTTTTTCCCATGATTGAAAAATCATAAATGATTTAAATCGGGAGCAGGAATTAGGAAAAATAGCGTTGTAGAAAAGCATATATTGTATACCATTAGCAGATCCAGGATTTTGGTTCATGTGGGTGCTGAACATTATTTTTGATATAAAGTACTATCAATCATATTGTATAAGTACACAAGTATTGAATATGACGATAAGAAAACTAATAAAAAATTCATAATTTTAATATCATGGACGCTGCAAAATTATGATTGATAAGGCAACAAACGAGGAACTTTGGACCACTCTAGAGGACCACTTCATCTTCAAACGAACTTTGGGCTCCATTTTTAAGTAGATTTTCTTTTTCTTTCTTTACAACAACAACAACAAACCCAGTATAATCCCATAAGTGGGAAACTCTTATTTTTTCTTTCTTTGTTATAGTGAATTAAATAAAGCAGAAATTGTTTTTTAGAAAAAAAAAAAGAAGAATTAAAACATGTTAGAAGTGAGAATCTAACTCTCACATTTTCTTTGAATTGTACCCTTGTACCAAAAACTTTCTCTCTCTACAATGAATTCTCAGTGTTCCGAAGCCTCTAACACAATTCCTCCAAAACCACTTGATCTCGAGTATAAAAATACCACAAAGTATGACGTAAAAGACAAAGCGTCCTTCAAGGACATGCTAGAATCCTCAGACCCAATGAACTTTACAAGTACTTTAAATCTATCTCAAACCCCATTGGCAGAAAATACCTCAGAAGATGAAATGTTTTAACATTTAATAGAGCCTAGTACACGGGGAACTAAAGCAATATCCCTAACCGAGGAAGACAAACAGAGAATTTATGAACCATGGAAGTTCTCTATCATTGTAAAACTCTTCGGTAAACGTATATTGCATCATTATCTAAAGAAGAAGATACAAGAGTTGTGGTGTCCCTCAAAGGCTTTCCCACTAATTGATCTAGGGGAGGACTACTACATCATCAAATTTAGTAAGATATAAAATATGGAGAAGTCCCTCCACCGGGGACCATGGTTTATAAATGGCCGTTATCTATCAATTACAAAATGGAAACCAAACTTTGTAGCTAACAAGGAGAAATTGATAGTTTCAGCAGTATGGATTAGATTATCACAATTGCCTACAGAATTCTATGACGGGAAAATTTTTGAGAAAATTGGGAATGCCATAGGGCGTCTATTAAAAATCGATACTTGCACATCAACCACAGTACAAGGTCGCTATGCTAGGATTTGTGTTGAATTACCGTTGAAATTCCTTGTCCAACCTTCATTTATATAGGTCACCATAAACAATACACACACTACGAAGGTGAAAATTTTTTATGCAAAAATTGTGAAATGTTGGGTCACACTAAAAACCAGTATATTTATGTTCAAAAGGAAAGCATGGATAAAATAACTCCACCAAGGATCGGTCAACAAAAAATTTAGAAGATGTTGAAGGGGAGAGTCGAAGACAGTGTCCTTCAACAAAAGGAAGAGGCATAATACAAAGGGTAATCCGAAAAACTTCTCAAAATCAATGGAAAATCACAACAACTCAGGTATCATTGTTAAATTATTCAATGCCAACACTGGTAAGTATCTGATTACTCAAGTCTTGCAATACAAGTCTAAAAATTCTGTTAAAATGCAAGGAAATTACATCGAAGAGGCTACTGCTAATTTGCCCATAGAAAATACCATCATCCAAACCCAAAACAACTTTTTTCTATTAGAAAATGAGCAAATGATTTTGTGTGAAACCACAGAAATTATTAAAGAAAATGAAAATAATTATTCAACTAGCTATGAACACTTGAATACTTCTATGGATAATATGGACACGTTGGAAACATACGTGTCTTTGGCAAACCCTACTAATAACACTGCCATGCAATAAATCTCCCTTAAAAAAGGATTAACCCTATAACTAATAATGACCCTACTACCGTTGCAAGTAACCAATTAAGTCATTCTCCACACACTAATCACCCTATAAAACAAATTACTAGTGATAAGCTACCCCTCTTAGGATTAGAAGAAGGACCCCTTGAGCATGTCTTACAAATGTCAACCCAAACCTCAATCTTCAAACAAATGGCACACCCCCTCAACCACGAAACATATGCAAAATCTTTAGAAGATCAAGTTAAATATCATGCGCCTTCCCACCCAAAGGACATGCAAATAGAAAATCCAATCATTGCCTTAGCTACCAATACTCCCACTACCACTAGTGAATCCAAAACCAAGCGTTCCAATAGCCTTATAAAAAATCACAAACTACTACAAGAAGCCAAGAATCCCCTCCACACTGATAAGAAGACATAGATTAATCCAGATTTTGAGACAATAGAGAGCTCAGAATATGGAAAATCTACCTCCTTCCCCCACAAATGAAAACTCCACAAATCATCTATGTCCAACCGCCTCCTGCTCAAGACTCCCAACCATTTTCTTGGAAGGAAATGGGATTGTTGGGTCTTGCAGTCTATTTCAATCTCCAAATAAATGGGAAGGAGACGATAATCATCCTTCAAAATACCCAATACCTAGCATAGTTGATATCCGAAAGGATGAAACTCATAATGAACAACTACCTAAATTAGGTATGGCTGAACAACATTTTGCACCCACTGGAACCATCTCTGAACCCTCACCTAGTGCATGAAATGAGGAACCAATGGAACATGCCACCTCATTTCAACCCCATGAAACCACAGAACCTACTCCTGGACATGCCTTTTTTTCCTTCAGAAACTCTCTCTCACCTATACCCCATCATCATGCCTTGGAAAAATCCACAACAAGCCGAGGAACATCAAGAACCACCAATGGAGAAACAACCACCATTGCACCAACCACAGATGGTGCAGGAACCAGAACAAGAAGACAGCCATGGAGGAAATATGAGATCCCCTAAACCCAGGCTTGGAACAGATCCTGGAGTTCTCAAGAATAGACGAGGTAAAAGTATATCTCTTCACGCAGATACAAGAGAAGAGGCATGTGCTCAACCGAGCCATGATTCTAGCTCCCTCGTTCAGGAGGAACTCTATCTTTATAGAAGGGCGGAGAGAGAATGGGGATCCAGCAAACATGAACCTGAACCACAGGAGGAAGAATAAGGGGCTCATAATGGAGTGTTTAGACAAAGTTTTAGGAAATGAGGAGTGGCTTGAAACTTTTCCTAATTGCTCAGTAATCCATCACCCTAAAACATACTCTGACCATAATCCTCTATTAGTTGAATTAATCCCTAGAGGTAGACAAGACTATAAACAACCCTTTAGACTAGAAACCTTTTGGTGTAGACACCCCGACTTCCAAAATATAATTAGCAAGCATTGAAATGGAATAGAGTACTATAAAGCTAGCAAGAATTTTGCAACTAGTATTAAGTCATGGAAGGATAAGAATTTTGGGGACTTATTTACAAAAAAAAAGGAAAATTTTAGCCAGGCTTCAAGGGATCCAAAACTCTAGAAATTACACAAACAGTGATTTTCTACAAACGCCGGAGGTTAGCCTTAAAAGGGATTTTAATAACATTCTCAAAATAGAGGAGGACTACTGGAAATTGAGGTCTAGAGTAATGTGGCTTAATGAAGGTGATGCTAATACAATTTTTTTTTCACATTTCCGCTTCAAATAGGAGGAGGAGAAATAAAATTACTTATTTTAAGGATGAGGCCGAAAATTGGTTAAATGACCAACACTTGATCATGTCTCATGTTTGCAACTACTTTAGGCATGTGTTCACTACTTCGCATTTAAGCACGGATTGGAATAGTATAAAAGCTAGCCCCTATAGTTACTATAAATATGATCTAACCACTCTAGACAATCCTTTAATGGATAGTGAAATTACTAGAGCTATCTTCTCCTTTAAATCGTTTAAGTCTCCTGGCCGGATGGTCTTCATCCATTCTTTTTTCAAAACTATTGGTATCTTATTGGTCATTCTGTGAAGAAACTATGCCATGAGATCTTTAACACGCAACAAATCCCCAGTGTCATTAATAAAACTTACTTGTGCTTAATACCAAAAATTTCTAATGCAAACAACATAATTTTTTTTTAGGTCTATTAGCCTCTGCAATACTATATACAAAACGGTTACCAAAATCCTAGCAAATCGTCTCAAGCCTTTTCTATAACATATTATTAGTCCCTTCCAAACTAGTTTTATGAAGCACAGAAGAGCCTCTGACAATACATTCATCATCCAAGAGTTAGTCTCTAATGTAAAAAAAATTGAAAGGAAAGCAGGGGCAAATGATTTTAAAAATCGACCTAGAAAAGACTTTCGATCGCCTTGAATGGACTTTTATATATCGTACCCTAAGATACCTTAATTTACCCCCTAATTTCACCAAACTGTTAATGAACTGTATCACCACTAGCTCAATAGGAGTACTAGTAAATAGTTCAATCACAAATTTTTTTGAACCTAGTCGAGGAATCAGACAAGGCGATCCTATATCGCCTTATATATTTATTCTCTGCATGGAGATGTTTTCTAGATTTATAAACCACCAAGTAGATATACACAATTGGGATCCTATTGCAAATAGGAAGGAAAAGCACCCAATTCTCACATCTTCTTTTTGCGGATGATTTAACACTGATGGACAAGGCAAACAATAAATCTTGTCAAGCCATAAAAATTGGTCTCAATTATTTTTGCAACCTATCAGGTCAAAACATTAATACTACTAAATCGAAAAAGATTTTCTCCAACAATTGCTCCTCTAACATAGCGAAGGATATCTCTACTAGCCTAAGACTTAAAAAAAATTAACACTTTTGGAACATATTTAGGATTCCTAATCCTGACAAAAAATTCAAGACCTGCTGATTACCTCTTTATTATTGGCAAAACGAGGACTAGACTGACAAATTGGAAGACTAGGTTTATTAATATAGCTGGAAGAACCACACTAGCCCAAGCTTGCCTTAATTCGATCCCTAACCATTACATGCAATACACCCACCTCCCTACAAAAGTCTTAAAAAATATTGATAAGCTACAAAGAGATTTCATTTGGTCACCCACCAGAATTCCAATATGAATATTTTGTACAACTGGATCTCTAATACAAAAAATCTTAGAAGCATAATCAGGGCCCACTATCAATGAGCAACCAATCTCTAAGAATTAGGGATATCCATAGTAACCACAATTGAAATTTCACAAAATTATATATAACAATCCCCGAGGATATTAGGGAGTATATTTCTAAGGTTAGGATTTGAACAAAAGGTCCGCAGTGTGACATACCTATTTGGTCCAAAAACACCAAAGGTATTTTTACCACTAGTTCTTTCAATGACCTAATTGAACCGCCAAAAGCAAGAGATATTGATTTCGAATAGATATGGAAATTAAACTGCCCAAACAAACTCAGCTTTTTTCTTGTGGCAATGCCTACATAATAGACTGCCTTGTAGAGCCTATCTAGCTCATATTAGTATTAACATAGACCCCATGTGTCCAATATGTAAAACGAAGAAGAATCCATCACCCCATATTTTCTTCAACTGTAAAACTTCTAGTCCCTTTGGGAAAGCGTGGGATGGACAAATTATTACAAGGCAACAAACACTCATTGACTTATGCAAGTAATAGACTTAAATCACAACCTTGGTAATAAATGTATAAACTGAGTCTTTCTTCCCTTTGTACTATGAAATACTTGGATAAATTGAAATAACAACAACCAAAATAACACTTCCAACCCCATCAATATCGACTACATTATGCAAAGATCTTTGGAATACAAGCTCCTAACGGATAATGTTCATAACCCTACGAAGAAAATTCCTATCAGTATAAGATGGCATAAACCTCCAAAAGGATGGTACAAACTGAACATAGATGCGAGCTATAATAATAGCAAAAAGAGTGGCTTGGGAGGTGTATTCAGAAACACAAGTGGGAGTTGGATTGTGGAATTTACAAAATCCGCTCATACAAACGGAGCTTTGGAATCAGAACTTCTGGCTCTATTGGAAGGACTTCAAACTGCTCAAGAATGGAAATTGTTCCCACTTGAAATAGAAACAGACTGTATCGAGGTAATCCAATGTATACACCAAGGAAATCAAATATATGATAATATTGTTAACGCGTGCAATTTGTTAATCCACCAGGAGAAGGAAGTGGTCCTCAGTCAGGTCTTCAGGCAAAGGAATGAAGTGGCACACCTTCTAGCAAAGAAGACTGATGTACAAACAAGAATGAAAAAGTACTATGTTCAACCTCCACATTTTGTGGAATCTTTTGTAAGGAGGAATCAAAATGAACAGTTTGTTTTTGTGAAGCATTTAACTACTGATGCTTGTAATATTCTAACAAGTCTAGGTAACAATTGTGTCCTAAGTGACACGGATAATAGTTGTAATATTTTAAACCCTACGTAGTATTAACATAATTATCCTTGTTTGCTAAAAAAAAAGGAATCTAACTCTCACTGCCAACTTTCATAACCTTCTCTTGACCATCAAACTTTTTGTTACCAGGGTGCTCGCTGATTTGTTATATTCATTTCGTTTTAAATTCTTAATATAATTACACACACTCTTTGTCAAAGTCAATGGGTGCTTAAGCCTCAAAATTCGATACGTTGATCCGCCACTGTTGTACACTGTATTAGAATAAGTGTGCAATGTAGTACTGGAAAGTGGTAAGTTTTTCAGTGGCTAGCATGATTAGCAGCTACTAATTTAATTTGTGCTTAGGGTTTCAATTTGAGCATGCATGTCTCGTTCTATGAACATTTTGCTGGCCGCCTACTGTAATGATATAATTAAGTCAATTCTCTGCCATTTAGTTTATCTTATTTCTGTCGACTAATGAAACAAATAAATAAATCTTCGAGTATTTGCATGAGAGAGTGATTAGTATCCATGTATTGTGTCTTGGATTATATGTAATCACATTATAACATTTTATTTGTCCCTCCTTCAACATGACAAACCACTAACTCTTAAGTTCTATAACATCTATTAGCTTAACTAAAATAGTATGAGCGGGGTGGCACGATTCTACAGTTTAGACTGATTATAATTAACATGATACAGAATCTAGATGGTCTGGTTAATTAGTAACCAAAAGCTGACATAATAAAATTAAGGGTCAATTGCACAGGAATGTAGATACGTAGGCGAAGCTTGTACTTCTGTTTCAACTAAACTATTTAGTGTCTGCGTTTTATTATTTGTCGATTAATTTTAATTCGTATCAAATTCTAAACAGGTTCATCAACAGGATAAAAATATCTATCATAGGTTCTTTAGTTTAAATTTGAATTCGAATCCTTAAAAAATCTCAACCATATATATCAGCACTTATTAATTTTATTTAATAGTGACGAACCATATTATATATACATGACAATAGTAATAAAGGGTCAATTCGTAGTTGTAATTCTACTACCAATGGCAATCATATCATGAAAGAATAGTACATGTTCTTTATATACTTTAATTAAAGAACAACATTGGTGATAAGAGTATCGAAAAATCTTCTTTATCTCCGTCCTCTGATGGTGCCCCCTGGGTATTCCGCGTACTAAAAGTGAAGGTCTATAATCTCTAACTCAAAACATATGGTACTGATTATTTGACAGAATAATATCTCCCCCTCATTCTATCCATGCATGTACAGAAAAAGATAGTTGTCATATCAATACCTTTTTAAATAAAAAGACTTAAAGTTCACGAAAATATAATCAAATATATGTGATGAACACTCCAAAGCATTTGAATGGTATCTGGTTGAAATTTGAAAGGAGGAAAAAGGAATTATTCAAAGTTAAGAAAAGTACTTATTTGTGAAAATGTATTTAAACATGAATTTCACTTGAAATAATAGAGTTAAAATTTTGTAATTAAAATATTGCTTAAATTATAAAGCAAATATTGATTTGCAGATAATACCTAAAACTGAAATCATGTATGTCCAAACGGTTAAAGAAGACAAGAAGTATAGAATTAAACTGATACTTTATTATAACAAATTAACAAAAAATGACGAGATAACAAATAATAAGCACATAAAAAAGTACCTTTGTTCTTTTACTTTTTTTGTGACTTTCAAGATTTGCAAACTTCATTAGGAACCTTCATCCTTGAGTAGCACAGAATCATATTCTTTTCCTTCGACATAACACTTGAAATACAGCTTGTCAATTAATTTCACCTGTGTATATATATATATATATATAAGCCTTAATACCCTACAAACATTATATTGCTACAGCTAATTTCTAATTCGGTTTTATCAACAGATGCCTATAACTGCAGCTGGAATTACTACGTTTCCATTGAGATTACGACTAATTAGGTTAGAGTACTTATTTCTTGTTCTCTCAATTGGCTTGCTTAGTATTACTTTTTTCCTTATGCATCTTGCTATCTTAGTTAGTGGTACTATTAGCTCTTTAATCTTAAATCATTCACAAATACTAGCAGCATATATATATATATATAATTGATATACAAGTACCTCAATTCTTGCAATTAGCACTGACATGACATTCTATGCTACACGCCATCCTTAGCCTGGATATACAAACACCTATATATTTTATATATGTTGGTTAACTTAATTTTGACAAAATTACTATAAGAAAAAAGAAAACGTACAAGAAAAGTATTGGAGTTGTCGGATTGTTTCCAACTTATGATTCTTTTTAAACAACAGTCAGTAAACTAATTTTTGTCACTTTCTTCGGAAAAAACTCATTAAGTTTGAGCAGATTAGAATCGTTTTTAGCTTGTTATAACGGATAAAAAAGTTAGGTTGAAATCATGCATATGTTTCGTATACACTTGTGACTAAAAAAGTTAGAATGGGTTGATGCAGGTCACAGCAAATGCACCAAATTAAACGTAGGATGAGCAGTAGGTTCTCAGGGAGGGAAGAAATATGGAGGAATGAGGAGGAGGAGGAGATAAAGAAAGGGTCGACGTGGTGGATGCCACATCCTCGAACAGGAATATATTTTCCAGTAGGACAAGAACGAGTAATGGATGACATACCAAATGGTGCAGCCTCTCTTCCTCAGACTTATTGGCTTAGGAGTGAAGATGGTGTTGACAAACCTGATCCTGATTTTCCCATTGCCCATCACTTTACTAATTAATTATACGCATCGCTATTGATCATATAACGCCAAAACAAACTAGCTAGCTAGTTATTTACATATATATATATATCTTCCAAAAATAACCAGTGCTAGCTCTTACTACTACTAAATACTACGTGACAAAATAATGTATTATTTCATAAGTAATCCACTATATGTATGCTTCGAAACCATAAATAGTCAGGTAATACAGTGAGACTCTTTTATAACTGTTTCGTTTGTTTCGATATTTTCTTATTATTTTAATAAGTTATAGAGGACATATATTATAATATAATATAATATAATATAAGAATCGATTTCGAGCAAAACTTGACTTTTATAATGAATAAGTCCATTATTCAAATGGCAACTTAATTATTTGAAATTACCTAGTAAAGTCTTTTTTTTCTTGTTTGTAAAAAAAGTCACTTAACTATTTCGATAACACTCAAAAAGTTACTGAACTAGATTTCTCAAATTTTCGGTGGCCAAATACCTTACCCTTTAAATTCATAAAGTAAAAAAAATGAGAAAATAGTATTCAGGCCTATATAACGTTGGAACAAAATAATTGAACAAAGTTTTCAAGCATATATAATGTATATTATTATAAACATCCTCTATCCTAAATAATTATTTTTTTATATTAGATACATGAAATATATCCTTTAAGAGTTTTTATTCTATTTCACTCTCAGTCATGTAAATAAATTTTTGAGTTTTTGTTGTTATTATTAAAATTATTGATAGGAATAAATTATTCTAATTAAATTTCTTACTGTGCTCAAATACTTTATTTATCAATTTCATGAGCTTAAATTCTTATTTTATAACTCAAACATAATTTTTAATATAATATTTATATAGATTTTTAAAAATCACTCATTGTAACACGGTACACACATAATGTGCGTATGTTAAGACTAATTAGATAATAATAATTTAAATGAAGAGTGAAGGGATTGAGTTAATTCAGTAGCATTTGACAGATTGGGCCTAATTTTCTATAAATAAGCAGTCCAGCTATAATTTATTCGGTTCAAAATTCAAATGACGGCACATTAATAAAAAAATGTCCTCCTACAATTTGCAGTTTGAGATTGCAAGCTATTTTTATATTTTTATTTATTTTTTAGTCGTGACTGATTAATAATTTTATAAAATGTGGTTAGCTATCAATATTTAGCATATCCTATCTTCATCTTAGTAAAATTTATATTTCCTTAATATAAAATATTTCTTAATAATAATCTTATAGTTACTATAAAATGCATAATATAATAAACAAACAAAATACAAAATGTTATGAAACAATAAAAGAACAAGAACAATATTGTAGAGAAAGAGGGAGAGGGAATTTTTATTGAATTTTGGGATGATTTACGATGGGTAAGACCCCTCTATTTATAGGGGGAAAATGACTTAGTCACAAAGTAAAATTCTCTAAAAGATAGACATTCACTCTAAATAGAATTATATTTATAACACTCCTCCTTGAGTGTCTATTCAATAAATAATGTGCCTCGTTAAAACCTTAACTAAAATAAAACTCAATGGGAAAAAATTCTAGAAAAGGAAAAAGAGTACACATGTGTAGAAATGTGTCTTTTGGTTGCCTCGTTAAAAACCTTGCAAGTAAAACCCAGTGGGACAAAACTTTGCAAGGAAAAAAGAGTGCAAGGCGCATTAACTACCCCTGATAAGAGCATCAATTCACATCCTTGAGCCTTCGCATCTCGATCTTGTATACTAGCTTCTTGAAGGTTGACGTCGGTAGAGATTTTGTGAACAAATCAGCCATATTATCACTTGAACGAATCTGTTGCACATTGATATCACCATTTTTTCGAAGATTATGTGTGAAAAATAACTTGGGTGAAATATGTTTTGTCCTATCTCCTTTTATGAATCCTCCCTTCAATTGGGCTATGCATGCTGCATTGTCTTCACACAAAATCGTGGGTAGTTTGTCACACTTCAAACCACATTTGTCTCGAATAAGATGTATTATAGACTTCAACCACACACATTCTCAACTTGCTTCATGAATAGAAATTATCTCAGCATGATTAGATGAAGTGGAACAATCGATCGCCAAGATATGGCAGTGCCCCCACATGTAAACACATAACCTGTTTGAGATCGAGCTTGTGTGGGTCAGATAAATACCCAGCATCAGCATACCAACAAGATCGGGACTACAATTATTGCCATAAAATAAGCTCATATCAGTAGTTCCTTTTAGATACCATAATATGTGTTTGATTCTGTTCCAATGTCTCCTTGTAGGGGCACAGCTATATCTTGCTAAGACATTAACTAAAAAGTTATGCCAGGCCTTGTAGTATTAGTAAGATACATTAGTGCACTAATTGCACTAAGATATGGTACTTCAGGATCAAGTAGCTCTTCATTCTCTTCTTGAGGCCGGAATGAATCCTTATTAACATCAAGTGATCGAACAACCATCGGAGTACTTAATGGATGTGCTCCATCCAAATAAAACCGTTTCAGTACCTTTTCTATGTAGGCAGATTGATGAACAAAAATTCTGTTTGCTAAATGTTCAATTTGCAAACCAAGACATAATTTTGTCTTTTTGAGATATTTCATCTCGAATTCCTTCTTTAAATAATCAATTTCCTTTTGGAGTTCTATAGGAGTTCCAGTAAGATTTATGTCATCAACATATATGGCAAGTACAACAAATTTCGATGTCGTTTTCTTTATAAAAACACATGGACAAATGGCATCATTTATATAACATTCCTTTAATAAATACTTACTTAAACGATTATACCACATACGTCCTGATTGCGTTAGACCATACAAAGATCTTGGCAATTTGATTGAAAATATTTCCCAGAACTTTGAATTATANAGAACGTTATAGCATCCATAACGGGTGAATATGTCTCTTCATAATCGATACCAGGCCTTTTGTAAAAATCCTTGTGCAACAAGGCGTGCCTTATATCTTTGTACCTCATTGTTCTCATTCCTTTTGCGTACAAAGATCCATTTATAGCCAACAGGCTTAATACCATTAGGTGTTTGGACTACATGCCCAAAAACTTCACGTTTCACAAGTGAATTCAACTCTGACTGGATTGCTTCTTGCCATTTTGGCCAATCACGTCTTTGTCGACATTCTCCAATAGATTGAGGTTCAAGATCCTCACTATCTTGCATAATGCTAGATGCAACATTATATGCAAAGACATAATCCACCATTATATCCACTCGATTCAAATTTGTCTTAATATCGATTGGATTTATTGCTAGTTTCTTATTTTCTTGAGTCTCGGGCTCAGTGGTTTCCTCATGAATCTCAGAACTTATTAAATCTTGGACTTCTTCATGAGACTCTTTCGTAGTGTCATTTTGATCATTTATTTTCCTTTTTCTAGGATTTCGATCCTACGTTTTAGGCGTGCTTTTGACCCATTAGCTATGACACTAGAAGATTGTCCAATAGGGACATCACTACAGATTAGAGCATTCTCTGCAGGGATATGTGATTTTGTTATCCTTTTCAAATCCGTAAATGCGTATGGCATTTGATTTGCTATTCTTTGCAAATGGATAATCTCTTGTACCTCTTTTTCACAAATAGAGGTACGTGGATCAAGATGAGACAATGATGGACTTTTTCACAAAATTTCCCGTTTGGTTTCACAAATTTCTCCCTCTAATTTTGGGAAAAGTGTCTCTTCGAATCGAGCAGTGAATAAATCTCCCGTTAATGTTTCAAGATAGCGAATAATGGAGGGTGTCACACCTCCTTTTTCGTACACAGGGTTGGAAGTGGGAGTTTTTCCATTTAAAGTGACATTATTCAGGTTTTGGGATTTA